>SNQJ01S0045508.1:61062-79040 GCA_010110895.2 Picea sitchensis
GAGTGGATTGAAGATTTCTTCCACGTCTCCCAAAGGTGTGTATAAGGCGGCAACAGTAGGTAGTGGAGGTGACAAGGAGGAAACGACAAATGGTGGTGGAGATGACATGGAGCGCAACTAGAAGACAGATGTCGAGAGGTGAGAGGGGGAGAAATGATAGCGGAGAAAGGGACAGGCGTGTGATCGGGTGAGTGGACGACAAATGTCAGCGGGAGCGTGGGCGGTATGGGAAGGCGGTCTGGCAGTTAGCTCGGAGGGGGGGGTAGGCAGTAAACAGTAAAGCGCGGGGGGGATCCGAGTTGTGGAGGCGACACGATATTGGGGGCATTGCGACAGAAAACCACCAACTCGGACCCCCCCCCATTAAAGGCAAAAGGTCGAGGGGGGTCCAATATTCGATGCGGACCGTAGATCTGAGCGCACCATGCTCAGCCGCTGAGATCTGCACGCTCCTTAGCACAACGCGCCAAAGCATCAAAACGACCAAGAACTTACGGTAAAACCATAAAGTGGGTCGTGAAATAACCCCTTTCTTGATTTTTTCACCAAGGGGTTATTTCCTAACGAAAAACCCCATTTTATCAAAAACTTGTGCTAACATGATCAATGGGAAACCATTCCCAAGCTCATCAAGTAACTGTCTGATCTGGCATATCATGCCTTGAGTGCCTGTTTAAGACCATACAAAGCCTTCTTCAATCAGTAGACATGAGACTCCTCATGTATCTTGCAGTTGTTCTATGTACACTTCTTCTGGTTGCTGGAGCAAGTGTCTCGTCATAATCTTCTCCCTCTCACTTGGACAATCTTCTGGCCACAAATCAAGCTTTCTACATCTCTATACTGCCATTTGTAGCATGCTTGATCTTGTAGATCAACTTGGAAGTCACCATTGACTTCCCTTCCGGTCTCAAAACCAAGGAAAGGATCCATATCCCAGTCCTTCTGACTGGCTTCCTCCTTTGTCACTATAGCAAAGTCTACTGAACCAAGGGAATCCTCCCAGGAGATCTCACATCTCCTAGAAGTCTCTCAAGCTACGATCTAGCCTCCTCAACCCATGGACATTGTTTGTCAGTCCTCGAAGATGTCATTCTCTTCCATCTGAATCTGAGGAGGAATACTTTCTGAATGAAAGTCTTTAAGCCACTGACTCTCTCTGAGATCAGGCTTACTCTGAGTCTGCATGCTCTCTTTGAAGCTTGACTCCTTCTGAGTCTACATAATCTCTGGAGCCATCTGCTACCTCTGCATATGTTGACCTCCTCTAAAGTTTGATTTCCAATGAACTGTCCTGGGGAGGCTGCTCCTCCCTACTGGATCCTGAGGGTTGATTCCCTTTGAACTCTAGCTCCTTCTAAGCTAGTACTTGGTGGGGTCACCTGCCTCACCACTGGTGGAGCCATCTACTCCTCCTCATGATATGGCTCATTAATGCCACATATCTATATCCCCCTTTCCATCCTGTAAAGTATCACGGGACCATGCTAGTCTCTTCCTGGTCACTGTAACGATTTTGGGTAGGCCCTTCTAGCTCTAATGACTCTTTCTGATGATCTGAAGAGTGATCAATTGAACTAGAGGGATCTATACAGAAATCTTCGAAGCCTTCTGCTCCTTATAATTTCTCTCCATATGAGATATTATGTATCCGCAAAAATACCCTTCTTGCCAGAAAGTTCTAACTTCGTCATCCTTTCTTTGTTACATGGATGTGTACGGACGTGTACACAACTCTTATGTCTAGATAGCCTGCTCCATCTCTCGGCTAGAGACCATCTAATCTGTTGCCTCCCGCAACCGTCATTATAGCTCCCTCTCAGAGCCATCACCTGTGACCTGCCTGAAACAAGAGAAACAACAGGGGAAAACAACAGACAAGAATAACATAATAATAAAACATGAACAAGAACAATCGTCACAGTAGCTCCTTCTTAGAGCTATCACCTGTCACCTGCCTGGAGCAAGAGTCAAAACAAAGTGTAATAATAGGAACAAAACTTTTCAACACTCTTCCAGTGTCGTGACCAATCATTCCTGCCCGGAACAAGAAATAAAAGATAACAACATCTCCTAGAAGAGATCAATTTCATCTTGTGAACAAGTGCATCATTAATACTGGACAATGAACATTTACTGATATGCAAATCATACCAATAATATTCAAGTGTTACTAAACTAGCGATAGGAATAGTAATAATAGAATTCTAAAGACTGTTATTCTAGTTATAACACTTACTTAAACTGCAACAATATAAAATATCAAACCCGATATGCAAACCTTAAGTTTTAATTGTTGTTGTCCCACTTGAGTTGTCTTCTATCGTTTCTCCTACTCCACGATCATGTGCTTGGAAGCACCACTGGCTAAAAGACATATTCTTCATCCTTTGACTTCTGCTCTTCAGCATCTGTTGCATGTGCATGGTGCTTCTTCTTTCTGTTTTTCATGTCTAAGAGGACATTGTGCGGCATAATGTCCCATCTAGTTTCAGTTGTAGCATCTGATCCAATAACTCATTCTCCTCTAGAATGAGAAGTACTCTGTGCTTTTGCTTCATCCAATCTATTCTAATACTAGTTGTCATTTTCGTCGGTAGAAACCCTAGTACTGAAAAACCTTGATTTTCCAAACTTCACCAAACTACACGCTGAGGGTTTCAAGGGGTGCACTAGAGTAGGGCGCACTGCTCTAGCGCAAAGATAAGTCCCAAGGCCTTTGGAACTAATGCTCAACGAGCTTGACAAAGTATTGCAACTGCAAGGTACTACTGCAACGACCTTCCTTATAGTAGTCAAACTGTTATGAAGGTAACCAGCTTTGATATCATGTTAGATTTTTCTTATTTACAGAGCATTAGAGTTACTAATGTTCTTTTACTTCGTTATCATTAACATATATATATCATGTACTGAGCAGTAGCAGCATAAACAAGAGACAAAAAGAACACAAGAGATTTATCCTGGGAAAACCCCAACTGGGGGAAAAACCCAGCAACCTTTCTTAGACAGATTTCGTTCACAAAGTCCAACCATTCACCAGTGCACAAGAGAAAACAAGATATTAACCCTAGCACTAGGCTAGTGCACCTCTAGTACTCACAGCTACAGCAGCAGCACAATACAAGAGGAGCACACCTCCTTAGAGAGATAGCGCACAAGATAAAGTAGCCACCAAGAATAACCAAAACCCCAACTCTGTGTCTCCTCTTCCTCCTCAGACTTGCGCACCTTTTCCTTACTGACAGAGTGTGTTGTGTGAGTGTCCAAATGAGCTAGATGTCCTCCTTATTTATAGTGTTCAAGTCAACTGCCTGGGCCAACTTCTTCTCTAGGAATCTTATTTTTACTTTATTCTTTTCTGTGTGGGACGACTTCTCTTATGGGTATTCTGCGTGTTGTTTAATGGTCTTCCTGGACTTCCGGAGTATTCTCTTCATCTAAGAATGGTCTTTTGGAGGAAAGTTCCTCCCGCAGCTACCCAAACATAAACAGTACGGACCTATTTCTTCCACACATGTGGTTGTACAGACTACCCACACGTGCAGCCTTTACCTTCTTCACACGTGCATTGTTTTTTCTCTTCTCACACGTGTGGTCTTTCTCCTTGGCTGAAAACAAAAAAACAAAAAGTCCAAGAAACCCTAGGCCAGATTTGCCAAAAAAAGCATAAATTCCCTTGTTGAAATCACCAAGCTCCCTAGCACAAGTGCTCACTCACTTATGCTAACTCCATAATGTCACAATGAGATGTCACAATCTCTCCTCTCCTTTTATAGGAGTCCAAAGTGAGTTTAGAAGCCCTTAGCTTACTCCAAGGAGCCTTCCACTAAACTCAACATTAAATTAGAATTATTTATTCACACAGGTGGGTGTGAAGCCCCAACACAAGCCCATGAAGCCCCAAGCTCCAATAAAAGGGGGTTTTCACCAAAACGAAAGTGTAATGAGGTGCCAACAAAGATTCCCACATGCCTGACACCAAGGCCACTTGTGGGAATACCTCCTGAAGCTACAAAAATCAAGGACAATTTCCTCTAAGGAAGGAGGAATTGATAAGACTTAATCACTAATTTTTAGGAATGGTAAGTTCGACTATGTATCATAAACTTTTGCACTTTATCTTTTTTATTTCTCCCATCTCATTTTAAACAATTCTTAGGTGGCTAAGTCAAACTTGATAACTCACATGAAAATCTATACTTTATTGCAACCCTAGGAAACTTGGACAAATATGATCACTCCCCAATGGTTTTGTACTAGTATGTGGGTGTCTTGGCAATGTTGTACTTGTGATCATATCATGTCTTTGTATGTTCTCTAGCATTCCTAATTGACCTATTTTTCCCAGCTTATACCTATAGGCCCTTGGGTGTTTACGCTCTCAAATATTACATAAACCAAGTACAAATAGCAACCTTTAAAAAAAGATGAAAGAAAATGCAACCTAGATGCACCACATAAAATTGGACCTCTCTCATTGTAATATTGCCATAAAAAGGTCGTCTATGTGTGATCTAATAAAAATGTACTCATGCCAACTTATAATCAATATAACAATCAGTCCTCAGATGCAATCATAGGAATGTTTCTACATAATTAAAGACAAATGCTGCAATGGAACCCATAATAGTGGCATGACCGTTTTGCACAACTGTTTTAGGTTGATATTACATTACTACTCAGTGACTTTAGAAACCTTGTATGAATTTATTGACTTTGCACAAAACTATTGACTCAAGACAATCTTTGTCATTTCCTTCTTATAGGCAATTAAACATCGTTTTTCTTCACCCTGTAAATTTTACCAAGTAGATTGCATGCTTCCTTCCCAAGATAGAACTGTATAAGTCATATATATAACCATGGGGACAATTTGGTTTCTAATGGTAAATTAAAACACATTTATCATTTCAGCCCATGCTCTATTTTACAATGACTTTTTTGGTTCAAGGTTGTCACTGATCTACAAAAACTACATGAAAGCATTGTGTTCCGGAAGTTTAGTTTCAACTTTCTAGTATTTTTTCACTCAGAATTTGGCATATCCATTTCATTCATTGTCATTTATGCATTAAACGGCAAATTCATTTCAATCCTTTGTCCCAAAGAACCCAAGTTAGACTGTTTTCCCATTTGTACAAAGTTTATTAAGATATTCATAATTTATCTCCATGACACATCTGCTGAAAACGTGATCTCATTTTCTTCTTCATGTGAATGTAAGTGACTTTGTATAGTATAGATTTGGATGCATAATCATAATAGAAAAAGAAAGAAGCCATGTTAAGAGAAGCCCTTCTTAAAATAAAAGTGCACTGAATGCAATAAAACATTACCTGGAATCGGCATATATAGTAGTTTTCCCCCAAAAAAGTTCTCAACTTCTCAATTGGCTTTGTTTTAGGGTCACGTGGCTGAAGAACAACACTCAAATTTACTAATGCTATCACTCTATCTGGCCGAAAAAGACAAAGGTACGACGCAATCAGAGAGCCCCAATCATGGCCAACTACGAATGCCTGCTCACAACCATCAAAATAGAATAAGAAAGTTTGACCAATGCCTCATTACAGAGAAGAATATCACTTTTAATTTTTAAAGAGTTTAAGGAGATAACAGGACCCAAGACATATTAATGTTACCATGGACTTAAGATGACTGCTTGACTTGCTTTTGTGATAGAATGCATGCATTCATTATTATTTAAAAGTTCATAATAAGAAAATAATTCTTAGCAAAAAGAAGTTACAAATGCTTCATGAGCAACTTTAAGGTCACATGCAGATGTGCAGTAACCATCCAAGGACAAAAAAAATTACATCTCTGACTGCACTAATGTGCCAGTGCAATCCAATCTATTCTAGGGAAGGTTATGCAGAGTACTTGGTAAAATTTTGTACAAGAACACTCCATCCCTAGTCTACTATTGGGAATGATGTAGAAAGACAAGAATTTGCTATTACAACCATGAGATTTTAAATTAGGTCAACAAATGAAATTGCATAAAACATAATTTCACACTGATCATTATAGTAACTAATCCGAAACTGTGAGTCAACTAGACCAAAGAATGAGAGTCCTTTAGCCAGTGATTACTTATTTTGGCACAACATTTCCTCTAAATAGTAAAGGAAAAAATGTTTTCTTCAAATATGAAGCATTCATCCCAAGATATTTGCATATTTTGAGAATAGTCTAAATAAATTTAACTTGGTCATGTTCATACATGTTTCACTTTTCTCAAACACTGTTAGTCATCGATCACAAAGAGTTCAAAGCTATTTTGCAAATGTGTTCCAATATTAATATTTCAATTAACGCAGACAATAAATTTCTTGAATTGTTTTTTTTTTTCATTTATGTTTTATTAATTTACAAGATTCTTAGATCTTAATGTATTTTCCTCTCCATGTCATAAGGCGCTACAATCTTCACTCATTAGATGATCCTGCTTATCAGTTTTCACTGATCCTGCTATGAGCTGCCCTTTAAAGTACAATTCAGTTTCAAGCAGCCATCTAGACTTTATGAATAATTTGGAGATGTGAGAGAAGGAAATCCCAAGTCAGGGACAAAAGTGTACAGTTTCCACAATAAATTCCAGCATGTAAAAGCCGACCTGAAGAAGGGAGTTTAAGTTTTAACAAAATATGGATACTTGAAAAGAAAACTAGAAAAAGAAGTAAAAAAGGTTCAGGAAATGATGTCAGAAGAGGATTTATATGCGTAGATATAAAGAATAAAGAAATGGAGACTCTCAAGGATTTAGATAAATATCAAAAGACAATAGGAAGAGTGGAGGAGGCTCAAATCAAGGATGACAGTATTTGACCAAATCAGATGCAAACAGAAAATTGTTCCATAACGTGGTGGTTCAAAGGAGGATGAACAATTGAATCAACATGAGTCAAATTGATGATAAGAGCTTCACAACAGATAGCTCAAAGATTAAAACTTTTTCATCTCTCCTCTATGATGACCTATTGTTAAGCCCCAGATTTGCTCCTTTCCAAATTTGAGGGTTAAGAGCCAGCCTACTCCATCAGGCTGTTGTTCAGAGTTTGATTCTAGAGACAGTTGTGCTTGAGCCAGGGTTGGTTCCCATTGAGTTCAGGTATAGGATTGATTCAATGATATGTTCCTGATTAAGAGACTGATATTTCACAGGTTTTCATCAGATTTGGGGAGAGTTGCTATTTTTAGCAGTACTCCTACATTTTAGGAGACAAGGTTCCGAGGCATGCATGCCAAAAATGATGATATATTTGGGATCCTTGTGACATTCTGAGTCTGATGAGCCCCTTTCAGACGACATGTGAGACATTTTTATTTTTAGCACAAGTTGCATGTCGATTCTGATCACATATTCGGACTCCCCACTGAAAATAGAGTCTAATGAGTATGGTTTCATGGACATGCAAAGACTTTCTATTTTTAGTAGTGCCTATTTTTAGGCGTGCTATATTTCGCAGGTTTCCCCTAGCAGTTCCGGACATTTTCAACCTTTTCCTATTTTGGCGGGATCTACTATTTTTGGCATGTCTATTTATAGCAGGCCTAGGGTGTGACACGTGGCAGCTTATGGGAGTGACAAGTGGCAGGACTTGGACGCATGCATGATGTGATGTCCCATCCCCAAGATTAGGCCAGCAGGGAGTGACTTAGTAGTCTATATGTTCCCGTAGACTATAGTCAGGCACAAACAGGGAACCAGATGGAGGAATAAGGAGGAATTAAGGCTAAACGATAAATTAAGCCAAACAGGGAACCCGATGGAGGAATAAGGAGGAATTACGGCTAAACAATAAATTCGCTTCACCTCACTTAGGGAAAGTCACTTAAGCTAAGTCAACGAAGAAACAGAACAAAAAGGTGATACAATAATTTAATGGACAAACATTTCACTTAGGAGGAAGGGCGACTAGGTTAAGTGATGTCAATGGTGAATTAGGTTGGGAAGGGTATATAGAGAGGAATTTGACCTACTCCCTCATTATGTACGATTATGATTTGATGCTGAGAGCCTGTGAGGAGAGGAGGAGTTTCGACTCATTGCTTGTGGTTTATGGAGGAAACCACCACCCTGATCAGGTTTTCGTGTTGAGAGACACACCCTAGCTCATCTAGACAATCCGTGTATTTCATCGTACTGTGAGCATTTTGTGAGGAGGGCGAGCTTAGCTGGCATGAGGGCGCAAGCCATTGAGATTCCTCGTGATCCGGCAAGAGACCGCGGGTCCCGATTGCATCCATTCCTCACCCGCTGAGAGCCAGCTGCATGCCCATTGAGCCGCCATCGATCTCGACTATGGACCTGCGAGCTTAATTCCACAGTTGTTTAGGGCGCAGTGATTTTGGACAGTCATTTGGCCTTGCATTCAGGGGTTCCCTATCAGATCCGCCAAATCCTTCCAACCCATTTCACCACGGGACGAGACGATCATTTTGAGATACATATCAACCGATTCAGATGGTGGAACTATCAAGATTCAAGGCCTGTTGAAGCAAAACCCCTGTGGTTTCGTGATCTAGTGTCAGAGGTCCGCTTTGGATTGGCCGACATTATCACTGCGCCACCGTACATTGATTGGAGCAGCTTTGAGGCCATTCCGACGGTTGAATTTTGAGATCCAGTTTTCCAGATGACAGCAGTCACCGTGCTCATCCAGGATCATTATTTTGCTATCTCTATCCGCAGTAATGCGCCAGACCGCCGCCTACCAATGGGTATTTCTTTTGTCATTTGATTGTATTCCAAGACAGATCCATGAGGATCCGACCGACGCTTAGTTGATATATATATTTTAGGGCTATTTGTATTCTAATGCATGCACCATTATTATTCATAATATTGAGTTGTTGGCCTTTTCTACCATATTGCATGCGCCATTTTATGATTGTAAAACCTTTGTTATGCTACATGCAACTATAATAACCTACATGCAACCATAATAACTGACATGCAAACACTTTAAACACGAGATCGTCTATATCAAACCCTAAAACGCATCCAGAAACCCCCAGTGTATCAGATCTACATGTTAGAATAGGAAGATCGTGGCAAATATCTTGATCAGCCGGATCAGGGATATTTCACATGAGACTAAGGTGATGTGGTAGGCGCTTGAGTTAACTAGACCAGTGTTGTATATCTCTCCGATATATCACCGATATTTCGATAAATTCCAAGTTAAACACATGTCTGATATATTCGAAATATTCCAAGATATCTCGAGTTAGACCCCTGTCTTGTGACATTTTCCAATATATTCCGATATTTTCCGCCGATGTCACCAAGAAGTTACATTCTAGACCCCCGCCGATACTTTTCCCGAGATGAGATATACAGCGTTGAACTAGACACATGTTTGAGTCATCAAAGCACATGTGAGTTGACTAGCATTATTGAGGCGCACGCATGAGTGGTGGAGTTTACGAGGTACGCAGGTTGAGTCAACTAGGGTGCATGGCATCTCCACTTCACTTAGGTGGCGCATGCATGGATTTAGGAGATAGTTGGCACATCGTGAGGATTTCTAGGTTCACATGCACGAGTTAACTGGATGCATGCGAGTGAGTTGGCTTGATTTAACTCAGAGCGCATGGACACCACTCAACTTATACTAGGCACATGGATATTTCACTCTAGACTTCACTCAAGGTAGCGCCACTTGGACTCAAGCGTTCAAACACTAACATGCATGAGGAAAATCCACTCTCACTCATTAATGTGCATGAGTTAGGATAGACATATTGCACGCTAATGCGCATTAGAAGAGAATGTTCAATAAAAGGAGGTCGCTTTAGGGTTATGGTCGGGTTTTCTTTACCAACAACGTACTCTCTCACGTTTCTTTTCTTTCTCTCTTCTAGCTCCTATATTCTTTGCGGGAAACATCATTGCACCGGTTTTGTATCTGTCTCTTTGGCGCAATCAGCATTTTAGTTTATGCGGAATAAAGCGTAGTTATGCTCTTATCTGGCTCTCGAAGTTTGATGGTATTATGATGATCTTGTGCAATGTTTTTTTAGGAGTTCTTAGGCGTTTTCTTTGCTGACAAATCCACCTCTTAAAGCGTCTTTATTCTCTCTTTTATTTCACTACTTAAGGTTAATGTTGAAGGGAATTCCACCACCATTTATAAAATCAATTATTGTAACCTCTTTGGGTTGTTTAAACACGGACCAAAGATCCCTTTTGTGTTGTTTTTGTTTTTTTTATTGCATATTTACCAGTTAAAGGCAGCGCAGGAAGTATTAGGGGCAGCCCCCTGAGGTTGGCAAACGCCAACCCAGACAGAGAGGAGTAAGTTCATTGAGAGATGGGTGGATAAACAAGATAATTCTTTCCTATTAGATGCTTTCTCTTCTATCTAAAAAGAAGAAAATGAAACTGTTTATGAATTTAACACTATTGATGTTTGGACAACATCGGGAAGACATTCTCCTAGATTAATAATTAATAATATAATTATTGATTATTAAATAATATATATAATAAGTAATAATAATAATAATAATAAATAGTTATTTATTATCCAAGGGACACATGCCTCCATGAATAGTCTCCATATGTTCTCTATATATGGAACACTCATCATTGTAATAATATATCTATCATATACTATCTCATATAGAAAAATCAACATGGTACCAGAGAAAACAATAAAATCATGTACCTGTTGAGAATATATATCATCTTCATATATCCGGTTCCAACTCTTCCATTCATTGTCCTTCACAGCGATGATCTCCCACCTTGTAACCTCTTTTTTGAATGGATTTGCAAAAGCACGGAATTTGTTGCCTTGACTAAAGATGGTAGGGTTTGCACTCCCACCGATTGCATAATCTTCCCACAGACTGTAGTCATTGATCATTATACGGAAGTGTTTGAATCGACACCTTTGCATTCTTACATTGAGACCTTTGCCAAAATGCTTAAATGCAACCATTACCTTCATGATCCTATTGTTTCTGTAGGTGTCATCATTGTTGATGTTTGAGGCAACAACATGAGACATTCTCCCCAGAGGGTCCTGTGTGGACTAGTAGGGGGGAATGTGGACTTCATACTGACGTGCCTTAGACGGTCAGATGAAGGAATCGAGACATTGATTTCCCGAGGAAACCTCGACATGTCTTGCAGGACATTAGCTCCATGAAGGAACTTCGATGTGTCCTAGAGAAGACATTGGTTCCATGAGGGAACCTTGATATGTCTTAGACATGTGTTCCACGAGGGAACCACGAGATGTCTAGTATGGACACAGTTCATGAGTGAAGCCTGAGGTTGGAAACTTCAAGATATTTGGGTGTCCAGTATACATTCATGTACCCAAGGAGAAAAGGACCAAGCTAGACCCTTCAGGAAGAAAGGGTACATTTGTGGGGTACAGTGAGTCTTCGAAAGCATACCGAATCCACATCCCCAGTCAGAGACAGATGGAGGTGAGAAGAGATGTTACCTTTGAGCAGGAGGTATCCTTTAGGAGATCCAGGGGATCTCACACGGAGATTTATAGTGAGAGACAGTAAGAGATGGTGCCTTCTCCCCCTCACCCTCCAGGAGTTCAGAGCGAGACAATTGAGCCTCTTGATCCAATTGATCCCATTGATCCTGTAGCTCCAGTTGATGTTCCCCAAAATATTGCAGTAGGTTGGAAGAGACCTGCATGGGCTCGTCAGAATCTACAGGAGGCAGAAGGACATGCAACTCCTCGTGGTACCTTCCGAGAGAGCAAGAGACTTCAACCATATTCGTGATATGCCGCAGCTATGAGCTACATCATTGATTGTAAGCCTTCTTGTTACGAGGATAAATCTAGTCAGCTAGTATGGAGAGATGCCATGATGGAGGAGTATCAGTCCATCATGAAGAATGATGTGTGGGATATGGTTTCGAGAGCTGAAAGGAAGTCTATAGTGACTTCCAAGTGGATCTATAAGATCAAACACACAGCTGACGGGAGCATCGAGAAGCACAAAGCAAGATTTGTTGCTAAAGGATTCTCTCAGGTGGAGGGAATAGATTATGAGGACACATTTTCTCTTGTTGCTCAATACACTTCTATCAGGACAATTATTTCCCTTGCAGCATCCATGGGTTGGAGACTACATCAGATGGATGTGAAGACAGCCTTTCACAATGGAGAGATTGAGGAAGAAATATACATCGAGCAACGAGATGGTTTCATGATACATGAGGAGTCTCATGTGTGCAGGTTGAAGAAGGCCCTGTATGGACTCAAGAAGGCACCTCGAGCATGTTATGCAAGGATTGATGGACACCTGAAGAGTTTGGGCTTCAGCAAAAGTGTTGTTGATCCCAACCTGTACTATAAGACTGTTAATGGTGAGTCTTTGATATTGGTCCTCTACGTTGAAGATTTGATCCTCACCGATACAGAGAGCCTTATTGTTGAATGCAACTATGCATTGGCCGTTGAGTTTGAGATGAAGGACCTTGGTATCATGCACTACTTCTTGGGACAAGAGGTGTGGCAGAGAACTGATGAGATATTCCTGAGTCGGGGGAAGTACACAGTTAAGATATTGAAGAAGTTTGGGATGTTGAACTGTAAGCCCATGGCTACACCAATGGTGACGTATCTGAAGAAACTAAGTATGTCTTCTTCCGATTCCGACGAGAATTCCGACCTTGTATAGACAACTAATTGTATCATTGATGTATCTGGTTAACACCAGACCAAATATTTGATATGCAGTGAGTGCACTTAACCAGTTTATGAGTTAGCCGAGACAAACACACTGGATTGTTGCGAAGCATGTGTTGAGATACCTGCGAGGCACAGTTGAACATGGTCTGAGATACACTTCCAGTATTGACATGAGATTGTAGGGATATACTGACTCTGATTGGGCAGGGAGTGCAGTGGACAGGAAGAGCACCTTCGGGTGTTTCTTCACTTCAAGATCTGCCATGGTTTCCTGGTGTAGCAAGAAACAAATTTATGTGGTTTTGAGCACCGCAGAAGCAAAGTACATTGCATTGAGTGTGGCACTCCACGAAGCAGTGTGGCTTCGCAAGCTCCTTGCATATTTATTTGGACATGTGTTGGATTCCACCATTATTCATTGTGACAACCAGAGTTGTGTGAAGCTCTCAAAGAATCCAGTGTTTCATGACAAATCGAAACACATTGATATCAAGTACCATTACATCCGAGACATGGTGCAAAGGAAGGCAATACTGGTGTAGTACCTTCCTACAGATGAGTAGGTTATTGATGTTCTTACCAAACCCCTTACCAAGACGAAGTTCAAGTACTTCCGTGACAGACTTGGCATGGTAGAGAATGCCTACCTCGCTGAGAGGGAGTGTTGATGTTTGCAACTTCCTGAGACATTCTCCAGATCGTACTCCTCTATTACTAAGTTGAGTTGATTTGTGAGGACACTTATCCGAGAGGGATAAGTGGGTTTGGACTTATATCCCAACGTCCCTTGTGGAGAGCACATGAGGACACGTCAAGAGAGTTGACCTTGACATCACACACTATGGGGAGTTGACCCTAGTGTTTCTAGAGGGAGTAGCCTCTAGAAGTCCAGATCGTACTCCTCTGTGACTGAGTTCAGTTGATCTGTGAGGACACTTATCCGAGAGGGATAAGTGGGTTTGGGCTTATAGCCCAACGTCCCTTGTGGAGAGCACATGAGGACACGTCAAGAGAGTTGACTTTGACATCACACACTATGGGGAGTTGACCCTTGTGATTCTTAGAGGGAGTAGCCTCTAGAAGTTCCATATTGTACTCCTCTCAGGCTGAGTTGAGTTGATCTGTGAGGACACTTATCCGAGAGGGATAAGTGGGTTTGGGCTTATAGCCCAATGTCTCTTGTGGAGAGCACATGAGGATACGTCCCTTGTAGCAACACATGAGGACATGTCAAGGGAGTTGACCTTGACATCTCACACTATGGGGAGTTGACCCTAGCGTTTCTAGAGGGAGTAGCCTCTAGAAGTCCACATGGGAGTGCCATGTGTGACAGACCATTTGCTACAATGTCCCAAGTAAGCATCGATCGAACCTTCTCCTATATTGGGATGCAGACTAAGGGAGATAGGATGCATTTATCACAAAGGTGTACTTCTGGTAAATGGGCCCAAGCATAGTCCTTCCTTGATCATGACGAGGAGTGATATGGACTCGAGGTGCTTGAGGTTCTTTCCATGTGTCAAATAGCATCGGACTAACACTGCTTCACAAGGGTGTACCTGTGGTGAATGGCCCAGTTGTAGTCTTTCTCCTTAGTCATGTTGATTTGACTAGGAATGATAAAGACTCGAGATGATAGATGCTATCACATGCGGACACAGAGTGAGTCTGATCTCAGAGAGAGACAATTGGCTCAGAGGGAGAGTCGCAAGGGGAGTTTCTCCTCGATTAAGGTAAGAGACATCTCCAAGGATTGATAGACATGTGTCATGAGTCTAGGGCGAAGTTTGTATACTTCAAAGACAAGCTTGGCATGATGCAGAATGTCTCCCTCATTGAGAGGGAGTGTTGATGTTTGGACAACATCAGAAATACATTCTCCTAGATTAATAATTAATAATATAATTATTGATTATTAAATAATATATATATATAATAAGTAATAATAATAATAATAATAATAATAAATAGTTATTTATTATCCAAGGGATGCATCCCTTCATGGATAGTCTCCATATGTTCTCTATATATGGAACACTCATCATTGTAATAATATATCTATCATATATAATCTCATATCGAAAAATCAACAAACACTTGGATTTCAAAGATTTATTATACAATTCCTAACAATGTCAAACCTAATGTTGCAATTGCATTATTATATTATTTTAAATCATTTGATGGATCTTTTGCTTTTCTGCTTAGGGAAAAGGAACCCCAAGATTTACACACTGCTTTCGCTAATGAAGTCAAGATCGTGAAAAACATTTTGGCAGCCCAAAAGGTCCAGTTACCACTTTCGAAACTCTTTGATCCACAAGCAAGAAGAGTTCAAGATCCACCTATCAAAGGACTCCATGAATCTAAAGAGGAAGTAGAAGCAGACAGGGAAGAGTTTCCCTCTAAGATCGTTGGCCTATTGCATGACTTGAGCAACAAGGTAGAGAAAATTGAAAAGAACATGCATGTGAGCCAAAGAGAGTTCCAACACAAGAAGCCTTTTCAACATGCAAAGAACCTAGATGAACAAAAGCCTCTGATACCTATGGTTGTGTTAGCACAAATTTCTACCCTCCAGTGTGACCCGATAAACCTGTTATGACAGCGGTAAAAACTTGGCTAATTCAAGGAGAAATAGCCCCAGATGTCACGGGCTAAACCCCTCTCTGTTCGGGCTAGGTCTTGCTAGCCTTTGGGGGGAGTCCCTGGGCACAATGAAGCGCCCTTGTGGCTGATTTAAGGTCTAAAAACTCAAAAATCAGCGAGCTGTTTTGCCTTGGACAACATGTAAAAGAAGTCCAAAATGGTGGAAAAAGTTGATCTAGCACACTTGGAGGGAACCTGCAGAGTTAGCACAATGATAATAGAATGGAAAAAGCAAAGAAAACTACTTAAAGGATTGATACTATCACAATAAATAGTTCAGAAATGACATATCAGATTTGGAAATTCACCACAATACCGTCAAAAAGAGACGTTCAAACAATAAACACAAGCTTCTTTATTGATCCATCTTTACAAGAGGTTGGTTGCGCCACAGTTGGCAACCTCACAACCGGTACAATGACTTGCTCAGTGACAAGCCACTAGAGAAGAGAGAGAGAGAGACATTATGCTGCTCCTGCTAAGAACCGACGAAATAAGCCAAGGCAAGCCTCCAATATATAGCTAGAGGGGGCGCATATCTCAAAGAGGAGGGACGCATGAAAAGGACAAAAATAGAGTCCAAGTGAGATGATTGAGAGCGAGTGTGAGTTTTGAATGCGCATGAGTGAGTGAATGGCAAGCTAAATGAATGAGAAGAGGGTAAAGTGAGGCACATAGCATGCATTGGAGGAGGAAAAACAAAGTGTAAGTTTAAAGTGGGCACCTAAGTGCATGGGGGAGATAATTTTAGGAAACTCATGCAACCTCTCCTTCCATCATAAATTAATTATCATATGCTCCAATTTTAGGAATATGCGCCCTAGCCTAGGTGGATGCCACATCACTGCCATATGTCAACCTCGGAGGCTGCCACTTGGCACTGCATGGACGATGACTGGACCTGCTAAATATAGAGGCAACTAAAAATAGAACCTCTAAAAATAGGGTTATCTAAAAATAGATTCATGATTCTATTTTAGAAAAATTGTTCACATACATACTGCCAAAAATAGAAATTCGTCTAAATACCCTTGACTTTATACTCATTAATCTCGTTTTTCCGCGAGGGATCCGAATATGCCATCAGAACTGCCATGCGGGCCTTGATGCTCAACCTGCTAAAAATAGCAATATGGGTGACATCATCTGAAAAAAGGTCCAAAGGCCTCTAGATGCCTCAAGGATCAATATTGCGCTCTCGAAATCTGAATTTGGGGCTTGAATCACAATCTGCTAAAAACAGCAAGTTCCTAAATGTCGCTCGGAAAAATGTCATCGGGCCTAGAATAATACAAGGACTCATATTGTATGTTCTGAACTGCCCCAAACTGTTAGGAGGCCCACTCAAACCGTGCCTCCTAAAAAGTAGTAACACATGGATACATCTCTCTCTCACAAATACAAGGAAACCAAGTAGACTGTGACTCTTGAACTAAGCAAAACCCTGTACTGATCATGTACCTGCCTCGTGTGTGAAACAACCTCCTGCTCAACATAAGTGCTAAAACCCTGGATAATCTCAGTATGCCAACCAAAGTGTTGCACACTGGCTTTTAACCTTCAAGACTTTCAAGGGTGAAAATCTAGGGGTTAACACGCTGCCAACAACTATGTAGATCATCCATCCTCCATACATTATTGCAGGGCCTATACGTTGCCACATTATGAGGAAGGATGTATCGTGTTTTCCAGAACAACATATATGTTTGTTCCTAATCAATCAAACAAAACCTCCGAACATGAGGAAGACACATTGAACATGTTCAACTTAGTGGAAGAAAGAGGCGGCCCTCAAGTATTGCAATTTTCAAATGGTAGGGAGGTAAGTTCCAAAGATTTCATTCATTTAGATTCAAAAAACTTTAATGCATGTAGGACAAACATCCAGCCTACCTACATGACATTTCCCGAAAGCAAGATGGCTCCAGCGCATGTTGAGGAAGTCGACTCAAAAGACACATGCACGATAGCATAAATTACCAAAACATATGCACGAAAAGGTAAAGCTTCAACTAGACCATCAACAAAGAAGGATACTCCATTAGTGACTGCTCCAATCCATCATGAACCTATGAATTTCTCTTTGGAGGGTGAGCTAGCAAATAAAGGTTGCATTCCCTCTCAAAGACTTAATCTGCATGCTTGGTCAGAAGGAAGCAATAAGCAAGTTTGTGGGTTCAAATGATTTGACTAATTTTTTCAACAATCAGCCACGAGTTTTCCTTGGTATGGGTATGGCAAACAATGACCCTGCCCCTTTCTATATCTCGTTGTTCGACAACACAGGTATTCCAACAGAGGACGAACACCTTCAGTAACCACTCACATAACCAGATCAAAGATCAACACACCGATGTTTTCACGTTGTAAAACTCCTACGGGGAAACATCCACGGCCCCAACCAACACGGCCACTTGGAGCAGTTTATTAATGCAAAGAAAAAGATTACAGAGAGATTTTACAAGACAGTTTCTCACAATCGATTATCGGCAAATGACCCTCTATGCTCTTTAAATAGAGATCATGGACCAATCGGGTGTTAAGCCACGGATCAATGGTCGTTAAGATCGAGGAGAGTATGAACCATCAGATCACTCTATGTCGGGAACATATCGTGACCGTCGGATTTCCTAACTACAAATGCAT
>SNQJ01S0045508.1:86455-98392 GCA_010110895.2 Picea sitchensis
ATCAAAATATATATTTTTTATGTATTATATAAAAAACGCTCCCGAAACGCTCCCGCTCCCGGAGATTTTTGAAAATATGCGCTTCCCGCTCCCGCTCCCCGCTCCCAACAGCCTTGCTCCTAGGTCTCATGGACCATCCCAGGAGATAGAAAGAGGATCACACATCAACACATCTTGGTATTACACGAAGATCTACCTGGTCAAAGACCAGGTTTGCCCAAAAACACATCTGGGAGCCCTAGAACACATCTAAGGTCTTATCCACCAACGATCAACCCATGCATTAAGCAAAGGTTCCCTGGAACACATCCAGGGGCCCTAGAACACATCTAGGGACTTATATCAACCACCAAAGAACACATCCAAGGATGAATCCAAGCATCGAGCAAGGATTCCCTGGAACACATCCACGGGCCCTAGAACTCATCTAGGGACTTACTGCTTGGTCCAAGACCAAGAACCCCAGTCATATACTGGGGGCCCTCACAAGGGTTTTTTTCCATGGCTCTCATTGTTTGGTCTCATACCAAGAAGAAACCCTAGGAGTCTGTTGGGGGCCCTAGTCAACAGCTAGGGTCTTAGGCCATCCTCCAGGAGAATGGCTCTTGCAGTTGCACTAATTTCAACACTCCCTCTCAGCAAAAAAGGC
This sequence comes from Picea sitchensis, assembly GCA_010110895.2. NCBI lineage: Eukaryota > Viridiplantae > Streptophyta > Pinopsida > Pinales > Pinaceae > Picea > Picea sitchensis. Next base: position 87,105 of record SNQJ01S0045508.1, read on the forward strand.
ATTCTCAGCAACACCAAGCTTGTCTCGAAAGTACACAAACTTTGTCAAGGACAGTGGCTTGGTTAAAATATCTATAGTTTGTTCTGTCACCGGAACATACTGAATACTGAGAATGTTCTTCTGCACCATGTCCCGAACATAGTGATATCTCATCTCAATGTGTTTCGACCTGTCATGAAACACCGAATTCTCGAAGAGCTTTATACAACTTTGGTTATCACAGTGGATGATTGTGGGTTCTAGCTCAGCACTGAACAAGTCTGAAAGTATCTTTTTGAGCCACACTGCTTCTCTGCTAGCAGCACTTGCAACAATGTATTCTGCTTCTGCAGTGCTCTGGGCTATGGAGCCCTGTTTCCTACTGGACTAGGAGATCATGGTTGAACCCAAACTGAAATAATATCTGGAAGTACTCTTCCGATCCACTGTACTGCCCATCCAATCTGAATCTGTATATCCATGAAGAATTACACCTCCACTAGAAGTGTATCTAAGCCGATAGGCTATAGTTCCCCGAACATATCTCAGAATATGTTTAACAGCAACCATATGAATATGTTTCGGTTCACATGAACTGGCTGAGGGCATTCTGCATAACAGATGTTCGGTCTGGTATGTATAAGATACATCAAGGACCCAATGATCTGCCAATATAAGGTGGGGTCTTCCGGATCTGTACCTATAACTTAGTCTTGTAATTTCTTCAAGTTAGAAATCATTGATGTGGACATGGACTTACAGTCTATCATGCCAAATCTGCAAAGCACATCAACTGCATATTTGCTCTGTGAGAGAAAGATCTCACCTGGTTTCTGCCACACCTCTAAGCCCAGAAAATAATGCATAAGACCCAAGTCTTTCATTTCAAATTTTGTTAAAAGCTCCCTCTTAGCCTGAGCTATCAAGTTTTCCTCTCCTTTGAGGAACAGATCATCCACATATAGTACTAAGATAACAGGATGATTCTGTACAATCTTTATATAAAGATTGGGATCTGCTTTGCTCTTGGTGAACCCAAGACTCTGAAGAAAGTTGTCAATTCTCCCATACCAAGCTCTCAGAGCTTGCTTCAATCCATACAAGGCTTTCTTGAGTTTGCACACATGAGATTCTTTCCCATGGATCACGAACCCTTCAGGTTGTTCGATATAAACAACTTGCTCAACTTCACCGTTAAGAAAAGCAGTCTTAACATCCATCTGGTGAAGTTTCCAACCAAAAACTACAGCAAGAGAGATAATGATCCTGATGGAAGTATATCTGGCAACAGGAACAAAGATCTCGTCATAGTCAATTCCTTCTTTCTGAGAGAAGTCGCGAGCCACAAATCTAGCCTTGAATTTTTCAACACTGCCATCTGTTGTATGCTTTATTTTATAAAGCCATTTGGAGGTTACCACTGATTTGCCATGAGGTCTTAGGAGCACTGCCCATACATCACTCTTTAGAATTGAATCATACTCTTCTATCATAGCATCTTTCCACACTTGATGTTTGGAGGCTTCTTCAAAGGTGGAAGGTTCTGAGTCGATCACAAGATTCAATTGAGCTATTAGGCCGGAGTACTTATTTGGTTTCTTGCTTTCTCTGAAGGTGCCTTTAGGTGCTGCATGCTTTTCTGCTTCCTTTAGAATTTCTCGGCACCAGGCTGGTTTCCTTTTAACAGGAATTTTCTCTAAGGGAAACTCAATAGTATCCCTTGTGGGATCCACTAAAGGTTCTGAGGTCTCCTCCCTCTACACATCTGGAAGAGGTGAATATGAAGGTTGAGAGATGGAGCTTCATGCTCCTTTGTATCACATAGAAGTTCTCTGGCACAACGAAAAGTTGCTTCTTCATGAAAGGTCACGTCTCTGCTGACCTCAATGAACCTTTGACCTAGGATATAAATTTTGTAAGCCTTTAAGGTTTCACTGTATCCCACAAAAGTTCCTTTCTTTCTAGAGGGCTCTAGCTTATTCTTTTGGAATATGAATATAGACTGGACTGCCAAAGATTCTCAAGTGATCAACTGAGGGCTTTATACCAGTGAAAACTTCTTCTGGAATTTTCTCTTCAAGGGCTTTATGAGGACACATGTTCTGAATGTAGACTGCAGTACTCGCAGCTTCGACCCAAAGAGATAACGGTAAATTCTGATCATACATCATGGCTCTGGCTGCTTCACAAATTGTTCTATTCTTTCTTTCTGCAACCCCATTCTGCTGGGGATTATTGTAATGTTCCCAAGCCAATTTTTTCGCTTGGGGACACTAGCTAACCACTGAACTAATTGTTTAACTGTTTGTGTTTGCAGGATGGCCACTGATATTTCGGCCTTAGGGTTGTATTCAATTATTCAGTATAGTTTAATCAAGATATATTCATTACCATGCAAGATCACATCAATACACAAGATATGGAACCACAAAGCACAGATCTGACCTTTATTTATGAGAAGCAAGAACCTAATACAATATAGAAGCAGATCGGGAATAACATCAGATGGCTCTAGATAAAGATATGAGCTGCTACAAAATGCTTCCGGAAATACAAGATAAGCCTCCCAAAGGTTGAATGCAAGATGAGAGATCCAATGCAAAGAACTAGGGTTTTGCACAACCCTTTAGCTGTTGATACGTCCTGCTGAAGAAATATGAAGACCAAGGGTTTGGCCCTCCTGAAGAAGACCTCCAAATGCTACCAAACTCCACCAAGAGATAGATCAGGGCAAGGGAAACCCCCTCCTGAAGTATGAATCCCAAATACCAAGTCTTTCTCCTCAAACTGTTGCAACCCTAAACAGGTACGGCCCTCCTGAAACCCTAGATATGACCAACAATTCGGCCTGGATGAATAAGATCTCCAAACCACCTGAAACTCTCTAGGATGATAGATCGAGCAGCCACAAATCCCTAGGAGAAGTTTCAAGGTCAGATCTGAGGTAGAGCCTCCTAGATCTGAGAATCACTGAATCACTAAGATGGTCTCCTTCCTCCCAAGTCGTCCCAACCTGTAGATAATAACCTAGCCGTAGTAACTCCTCAAGAAAACTTCCAAATTGATGAGAAAGGCCCTACAAGCAAAACCCAAATGCTAGAATCTCCAAAGGCTCTATCAAATTGTTGGATCGAACTGTTCCTCACGCAATGGTGCGCCCCTGCTAGAAAACCCTAACTCGTACAGCCCTGCTGCTCTCCTAAATAGATGAAGAGTGTAGAATGGTGTGGGTGGAGTATTTCATCCCCAAGACCAAGCTTGGAACAAGGTGAGTGGAATCTTTCACCACTGAGTTGTTCTCTAGGGTTTGTAATCTCAAAACCCTCAAAACTATGTGCTCAAGAGCTCAACAAGCAAAATACCAAATATCCAAGATGGAATGAAAGGTGCGCCCTAGCCTTTCTTTTATACCTTCATTCTATTTTCCTATTGAGTTAGTTTCACCCTAGGTTCAACTCCTAACTCAACATCCAACGTTCTAATTCTTCATTGAGTTACTTTTTGCCCCTTTTCCCTTTTTCCTGAGTCAACTTCAAATTATAACATTAGTTTGGTTGACTTTTCCCCATGTTGTGTGAGACTATGGTCTAGTGGGGATGTCTAGACCACTAAGTCTTCCCAGACCTCTTCATCAAGAGGTGGGGGACATTACAATTAGAAGGCACAGTCATCTCCCTCTTAATCCTGGAAGCCCGACAGAGTTCATCATACTTGTAGGAGTCAAATTCTTTACCATTGTCTGTTTTGAAAACCCGGATGTGTCTACCTGTCTGATTTTCAACAAGATTCTTGAAATCTTGAAATCTGCTGAAAGATTCATCTTTAGTCTTTAAAAAATAAATCCAAGCTTTACGAGAACAATCATCAATAAACATGATATAGTAAAGACAACCATTCATAGATGGAACAATCATAGGTCCACAAAGATCAGAATGAATTAGATCTAAAATGCCATTAGATTTTCTATTGTTGTGAGGATAAGCTTTCTTTGTATTCCTACCGAGAGCACAACCTCTACAAACACTATCATGCTCAAATGAAAACACTGGCATACCTGTTACCATCTTTTGCAAACCTAGAAGTGCGTTGTAGTTGAGATGTCCAAGCCTTCTGTGTCTGAGCTGGCAAGGGTTTATCATCTCGTGAGCTAATGCTTGAACAATTTGACCTGTGATTTTGTAAAGTCCACTCTCACGAGTTCCAATAGTCATGGAAGAGCTCAAATCTCTATTTGAGGGCCACATGAGAGCCTTTCCTTTGGTGAAGGCTATGGAGTATCCTTTGCTTTCTAACACTGCAACTAAGATTAAATTTTTCTTTAAACCAGGAACATAAAGAATTTCATCAATATGAAATACATTACTTGATTAAAGCTGGAAAGAATCAGATCCAAACCCTTTTATGTCATAAGTATCATCATCACCCAGTTCTACCTTTACATTGAACTTCTTATCCGGATAGTTTGCAAGATTTTGTTTGAAGCATGTCATGTGTTTGGGAGCACCGTTGTCCATTAACCAAACCTCCTCCGACTTGGTTATAATGCCAGAAAGAGCTGAGATGAGATAAATATTCTTGGTGTTGTTCTTGCTCTTTGGTAGCTGCCCTGGTTCTTCTTCTTTGATGTTCCTGTTGAGGTTCTGCTTCTTCAGTGGCAACTAAGGCATGGAACTTACCTTTTTCTTCTCTGTTGAGAGGGAGGATTCCTGCAATCTTTTGCATAATGTCCTAGCTTATTGCAGTTAAAACATCTTACTTTAGATAAATGAGGATGAAAATGAGATAACTTACCTTGAGGTTTCTTACCTTTGCCTTTAGGTTGAGGAAACTTCTTCCATCTCTTGGCTTTAGCTGAAAGAGCATGATCTCTTACAGTTGAGTGTTCATTTCTGCTTTTGAGTCTTCCTTCTTCTTCTAAGCAATCGTGCCATAATCTCTCGAAGTTAGGTTGAGCTTCTCTTCCATTGACTGAAGCAAGAGAAGTTCCCCAAGACTCAGGGAGTCCATCAACTGCAGTTTGCACAAGGTCATCATCATCCACAACAACTCCTATTGTTGTAAGTTGATCTCTGGTTTGAGCAATCTTGGAGAAGAAGGCAGCAATGGTTTCATCCTTTCCCATCCTTAATATACGTAGTTGTTCCTTCAATATTCTCTTCTGAGTTGGAGCCTTCTTTTCATAGAGATTTGCTAGGGCATCAAAGCAATCTTTGGCAATCCTTAGATGACCAATGATGGGCATCATGTTGTCCTTAACTGAGTCAAAAATGACTCTCTTATCTTTGGCCTGTCTCTTCTTGTATGTTGCCCTGCCAGTATTTGAAGTGGTTCTTCTATTACCCTAGTAACCAGCTCATCCAAGTCACTCTCTTCTAGGATGTTGAGTATCCTACACTTCCAAGCATTGAAGTTGTAGGCCCCTTCAAGTCTATCTTCAGCTTTGACTGAAGAAGAGGCCATGTTGAGTTCTGGATCAGATTATGAAGATGATATATTATTGATCTGCAATACAAACCCTAAGGAATGGATCTACGCAGGTTCAAGTCTGCAATTCTTGAACTTTTTTCACGCCCTAAGCGCCGATACCATGTTAAAATTAGGGAAAATTGAAAACCAAAATGCTTTAAAAAAAAATTGTTCACTAGATCAGCATAAAGAAGAAGAGATATAAACAGATCTGGAAACAAACAAAATTTCCGAGTATAAAAAATGAACTTTTAGCTTACCTCTTGATTCAATGATAGATGTACCTGTCACATGTGTGGATGTATGCCTCTGTAAATATGCTCAGAATTTAGTTTAGGTTCATGGATCAAACCTCTAGGGTTTGATCTTTGTCAATGAGGACTGTGGGACAGTTTTTCCAATGATAGAGACCCCCAAAAGAAACAACAATAATACCACAGACTTCCAAGTAGATAACAGTAATACCCCCAGTAGAAAGAACCCTCCACAAAACAGTGATATAGCACAGGAAAAGAACTGGACAGCAAGTTATCAAACCCTCCACAAGTAAACAGCAAACCCTCAACTCAGAAAAAACTGGACAACAAGTGGTGAACCCCCCACAGGGACCTCAACACACCATGCGGCAGCCAGAATAAGGATCTGCAACCTTCACACAGCAAAGGAGAGAGCCCAAAAAGAGGCCGCGACACCTATACACAGGTCCGTGGCCCTAAAAGGGAGATCCGACACCCACAAGAATAGGTCTGGCAGCTAATGAAGGCACCTTTGTGCAAGAGGACAGGTCCTGCAGCTCTTGGGAGGCACCTCACAACTCAGAAGAAGCAGATCCAGCAACCATACATCAATAGACCCTAAAGAAAAAGCTTCCAGCCAACATAGAAATCTCAGATCTAAAACTGGTTACCAAAAGAGAAGCCGCACCAACAAAGGAGAGTAGTCAATGAGGTAGTCGCAGCAAGGAGAGAGAGGAGAGAATGAGTGTATGTAAAAATGAAATAGGGTAGGGTCTTATTTATAGTTAGGGAGAGGGGTTAGGGTAGATATAATAATAATTAAATATTGGCATTTAATTAATATAAACATTAATTAATATGTCAATTAATATTAATATAAATTATAAAAACCCTAAACACATATAAAACCCCAATCTCATAAAATAAAACCCCAATGACATAAAACAAGAGGGAAAGCAAAACAACAAGGGGGTACCTGTTAGGACAAAGTCAAAGGGGGGTCCATAATGGAAAAACATGTCCACGTGAGTCTCATAATGACCTATAAACTTTATCATCACTATATAAGAAGGTACATCAACAATGTGGTCCTGTCCATCTTCATAGGCACTCCTAGGTCTCATGGACCATCCCAGGAGATAGGAAGAGGATCACACATCAACACATCTTGGTATTACACCAAGATCTACCTGGTCAAAGACCAGATTGCCCCAGAACACATTTGGGGGCCCTAGAACACATCTAGGGTCTTATCCACCAAGGTACAAGACCAAGGATCAACCCATGCATTAAGCAAGGGTTCCCTGGAACACATCCAGGGGCCCTAGAACACATCTAGGGACTTATACCAACCACCAAGGAACACATCCAATGATCAATCCAAACACTGGGCAAGGATTCCCTGGAACACATCCAGGGGCCCTAAAACTCATCTAGGGGCTTACTGCTTGGTCCAAGACCAAGAACCCCAGTCATATACCGGGGGCCCTTACAAAGGTCTTTTTCCATGGCTCTCACTGCTTGGTCTCATACCAAGAAAACCCAGGAGTGTGTTGGGGGCCCTAGTCAACAGCTAGGATCTTATGCCATCCTCCAGGAGAATGGCTCTTGCAGCTGCACTAATTTCAACACCTTGCATAAAGACAAGTACAAAGACTCAACACAAGTTCATCTTCAAGATACAAATGGTCTAATGAACTCACACATGCTTCGACATGAATACAACTAAAGATCCTCCATTCATATAGAGTAGGTGAGGGAGGCCAACAATAGTAAAGTGGACTAAATCCACACGCAACCTAATGTTATCCTCAAGCTAAGGTCTCCAAGTGAAGCACTCTCTCTCCAAGGTGTACACATGTCAAGACAAGGCTCCTCAAGTGATGTGATCTCCAAGCATGGGCTCCAAGTGTCAAGTGCCCTCATAACAAAGCTCCTCACTCTCCAAGACAAGCATATCCAATGCTCCAATGCTCCTCCACATCTATGTCCCATGTCCACATACAACCCCAAGCAATGTGCCCTCACCCCAAGCATCCTCAAGCCAAGTGCTTATCCTCCTAAGGCATGCCAAGTGGTCCCAATGCTCCTAGGGCTAAGTACCCTCTCTCCTAGTGCCAAGCACTCCTCCTCCAAGGTAAATCCAACAACCATACAAGCAACCATCCTCCTCAACACATGCGCCATGTAGAAGATATTGATGCCACATAAGATAACCACCTCATCAAGGAGTGTGCCACATCTAGCACCAAGTCCAATGTCAAGCAACCACATTTAGGAAGCTCTCCAAATGTCATCAAACAAAAGGTCTAAGATACAAATAAAAGGATAGGATTTCCCCATGTAAGCCACTTCGCATGAAGGCACACCTAGCATGGTAAACACTTTCGGAACAACCCAAAAGCTAACAGTGGGGAAGCTTCAAATCTTTGGATACTAAAAGCTGGTCATAGATTGGGTCAAGGGCACATTCAAACACCAAAACTTAGTCTTGGTACCAACTCTGGATCAAATCAAAGTAGCAGCTGGGAAGTTTCATGAAATCACCTTTCAACATGTACACAGAAAACACAATAAGAGAGTTGATAAGCTGTCAAAGGCTGCGGTCAATGGTCAGCTTGGAGTACATTTTGAAGGAACACGGGATGGAAGAGATATCGGATTCTCTCTCATAATCCTGTTTTTCTTTTACCTACTTGCTTTAAGATGAACTGTTAATTTTGCTTAAACTATATCCCTTGAGAATTGGATGATGGTTCTGTTTATTGTTTGGAACTTCCATTGCTTTTGATGTAAGGCTTCAAGCCTTTTTTTGATAAATATAGGATCATGTATGAATTAATAAAAATGTAGATAGGCCCTATGCTGGAACTCTATAAGATTCTATGCTAGAAATGCATTGGCACCTTTTGAATGTAATTTTTTCTTGTTTTGAATATAAAGATACAATTTTTTCCTTGGAAAAAAAAGGTTGTTACAAAGTGATATCTTGACGTCTCTCTTAAAGATCAGTTATGGATTCATAAATAAACCATTTCTTGAAGTCCCTCTTGAAGATCAGTTAAGGTCCTATCCTTTTACAGTTATCTTCGCACTTATTTTCGGCAATAGGTCTAGAAACCATTTTCCTTTGTTCAGGATTTTGGAAATGTGGATACTTGGGCAGCAAAACTCATCTGATATCTTAGGCACATTAAAGAACAGCAGTAGCCTTTGATATTCCTAGTTTGATAAGATAATCAAAGGAAAAAAGTAAATATTTAGGGCTTCATAGAAGCAGATACAATTGACCCAAAATCCTTGCTACACGAACAAAAACTGATTCCTTCTGCTCTCAGGGGTACTTTTAACAGGTTAGTTTTTATTGGACTTATGCCTTGAATAGCAAATATATAAATTGAAGAAGACACCGCTATGCTAAATACTTTGGCTGTAATCACTGTTTTAAAACGCTTGGCTGTTGTTGAAGAATGTATGGCAGCTGCAAGGTAGATTTGAGATGAATTTTGAATGAATCAAGATGTTCATCCTGCTCTTTCCCACCATATCCTCCTGCATCATTTTTTTTCCTTTTTTGCTTTTTACATTTACAAGCGGGACTATATCCTAAACTGGTAACGGTTCCTGATATTTGGGATTTGTTTCCAGTTACAGGAAACAGATCCCGACCTTTTGGAAGTTGGATTGCTCAGCATGCCGGAAACCAGTCAATGAGGTCTTGGTTTGATGGTAGAGTGGAGGTGTTTCATACCCTCGCCAGATTCATGGTTTGATGGTAGAGTGGAGGTGTTTCATACCCTCGCCAGATTCATGATTTGATGGTAGAGTGGAGGTGTTTCATACCTTCACCAGATTCAAATTCCTCGAAGGCGTATTTTGCCTCTCATGGAACATATCAACCATGTAAACAAGGTGTGCCATGTGGTTGAAGCCAAGTGCGATTGAAAAAGACATGTTTACCACACAGTAATATAATCTAAAGCATCTTGTCCAAAACAAAGAATCATGTAACCTACAATTTTAGTCCAACATAACCCCTGCAAACCAACAGATGCTTGAAATTTTAGTGGTCACGCGCGAGACATACCTTGTCCACACCAAGGCCGTCAAGCAGGCCAATCAAGTCCCCAACAATATGAAAAACAGTGTAATTCTGCGCACCAAGAGGGGCATCTGTGCCTCCATATCCTCGCATGTCTGGGGCAACTGCATGGTATCCCGCCTCTGCAAGCACAGGAATCTGATGACGCCATGAATACCACAACTCCGGGAACCCATGTATCAGCAGTACAACCGGTCCTGTTCACCATGCATAAAGTTTATTTCCATTAGAATTCTTAGACATAGACATACATAATCTTCATTCTTCCTTACTTCCATAGTGTGCTAGGAGCTACAGTGATGTACCTACCTGATCCTTGCTCAGCAATGTGCATTTTGATGCCATTGGTGTCTATGATCCTATGAGTTATCTCCATTATCTTACTTTTCTTTTGCTGCCTCTTCCTTCAATACTACGAAATCACCGCTCTGCTCTTGCTCTGGCTGTTGATTGTGTTTGGAGGAAGGTAATTCAATACTATGAAATCACCACTCTGCTCTTGTTCTGGGTGTTGATTATGTTGCTACCTCACCTTTACGTCTTCCTTAAGAGATTTCTTAAGGACCGGTCTTTCCTTAAAAGCCTATAAACAGGCAGGATGAGTTTGCCAATCAGATCTTTCCACGAAATGGTTAAGGTCAAGCCAGTCCTTTAATGGGGAAGTTCAATGACTCCTTACGGGCATTTGCAACTTCCCAGGATGCCTCTGATTATGGATACGGTCAAGCCAGGCCTTTAATGGGGAAGTTCAGTGACTCCTCGCAGGTATTTGCAACTTTCCAGGTTGCCTCAATACCTGCTGTCATACAGTATAGGACCAAGTCGCCTTTGTCAAACTATTTTTTCTTAATGTGGCAATCATGCCACGCTTTCTGTCGACGCTCCGATGCTACTGAGCCAAGAACCTGTCCTCTTCCAACCCATAAAATCTACAATACGATCCTTTAATTATATTTCCAGTTATATGGAAAATTAAATTATGGAATTTTGGCATCAATTTTAACTTAAAAGAAAATTAAAATAATAAAATTTCCAAATTATAAAATCTAAACAATAAAAATTAATAAATTGTGAAAAACAAAATCCTAAAATAAATTTATAAAATTATTAGCTCATTAACTCACTTTAATTTTAAATTTATTAACTTAATAACTGACTTTACTATTTTTAAGATTCATTTAAAACTATTCGAAACAAACTTGTCATTTACCATCATTGCTGTACGACAATATCTCCGTCATCCAAAGTTGTTGTTTCTAGAATATACCTGTATTTATTAGGATCCATTGTTGGAAACGTATTTCATGGTTGCTCCGCATCCCAAAGTAGATGTCTTTAGAATATATCTGTATTTATTGTAGTTCAGAGTTGAAGACGTACTTGATGGTTATTGTCAGATATAAATAATTTTAAATAGGGTGATGTAAAACTTATTCGATGGAGTATTAAATATTTTATAATGAAGTAGTGGAGCATTAAATACTTTAATATAATTAAGTATTTAT
>SNQJ01S0045509.1:0-28505 GCA_010110895.2 Picea sitchensis
TGTTAGGTTAATCTAGGCTACAGACGAGTCACATCCTTACTCTATGCAACTTAGTTGTATACTTGGACATTTGTTAACTTATTGTTTTTGGAGATACTTCACACACACCTAGGAATTATTTTTCCTAAGGTTTTCCCTATTTTTTCTAGTCATTATTCAATCTCCTATAGTGTAGGGAGAATATTCCTCTAGGAGAATATTCTCTTCAGTTCACACTTTAGTTTGATCAGTTGAGTGGAGTCTAGATGCCACATTGGGATCATCACCAACTAATGCACATTGTCCTTGGGATTATCACTAGACTAGCGCATTACTCATGATTCCATGATCTCCTCCTCACTTCACTCTATTTCATTCAGTTAACTGAAGAATGAGACACTAGTTAACTCAGACTAGGTGGCAGTTAACTTCCGTAACTACCTGAGAGACTAGAATAGGTGCAAGTTTACTCTCATAACTGATAGTGTGTGCCCAGATCACTCTAGACCACCAATATGGCGCATTGTATTCTCCTCCAGTGTGCATTATTTGAGTTATACAAAGTATATCTTGTGTAAATTACCATTCATTCATTTGGTTAATGATAATTCTTCCATTCTTTCTCTCATGTTTCTCTTTTCTCATATTTTCTCTGCAAAACGTGTATGTCATTTTCTATCTAGATATTCCTGTGCAGGTCGAACACATTTACATGGTATTAGAGCCAACAAATTGCCAGGAAAAAGACACACCAGATTGTTTATGTAGGTAACGAAGATTGAAGACAATGGGAAAAATGGAATTTCCAAAAGAATTCATTCTTACACCATACAATTTCTTTGCATGGAAGGAAAATATGATAGTGCATATTCAAAGCAAAGGATTATACATGTTAACCATGAAAAAAAATATTAAACCCACATTAGCCATAGAAAAATTCAAGTATCTAAATTAGATGGATGAAGCGTTTGGAACTATTTGTAGTCTCATTTCTTCTGAGCTCCTCTTTCACATATCCTTTTGTAAAACCCCCAATGAAGCATGGACTACCATGGAAGGGATTTTTGGCAAACATTATGAGATGAGGGGACACATGCTCGAGGTGGAATTTCTCACTTTGGATCCAAAAACCTTCGATAATCTCCAAGATTGCTTTACCAAATATAAGGATTTGCTGTCACAACTCAAGGTTTGTGGGGTTGATGAATCTAAGGAGTAGAAAAAAATGGTTCTTACCATTCTCTCCAAACTTGGTCCAGAATATTTAGTGTTTGTATCGACATTTCATTTAGTTAGGCTCGCCTCTGGAGCCACCTGGACGATGCCCTCTCTTGAGGCCTTTATCAAGTCTCTGACACAAGAGAAGAACAAGCTCATCAATATGGGAAAAATCAAAGGCCCAAAGGCGCATGAACTTACTGTGAAAAATGGTAGCAGTCATCAAAATAAAAAATCTAAAGATAAATACAAAAGGAAATCACATGCAAATCCAAAGAAGGAAGGGTACTGAAAACCATTCAACGATGCCTTCAGATCCAAAGGTGGAAAAGGAAGAAAAGGGGAGCAATGCACTTACTGCCATAAAGAATTCCATCCAGAATCTGCATGTATGCAGAAACATATAGATCAAATGGCCCAAATACTTCAACAAAACAACCTTGGAGATTGCATCCCTGAGGGTTCCAAGAAGAAGAAGCCAGAAGATCAAAATCCCAAGAAAGGTAATTCTAGCCATGCTTTGATTGCCATCAACTCCTCTCCCAATGATTGGATTTTATATTGAGTAACATCACACCACATGGAAGCCACAAAAGAAGTATACTCTTCATTGGATGCATGAAGAGGTCCTCCTATTCTGATGGGGGAAAAATCTGAGGTCGAGGTCACTGGAAAATGAATAATTGAACTCACAAACAAAAGCTTTGAGAATGTGCTACACATTCCCAAACTTTCTGTCAATATTCTCTCTGTGTATTAGATGAAAAAATCCAGCACCGGAAAGAGAGTAATATTCACACCTGATGCAGTGTATATCTAGTTTCTACTGGTGAGGTAAATCATCAATCTGGACTCTACACATTTTCTGAATTTATTGAACTAGATTCTGCATTGCTGCTTACCCATGCTGATGAAAGCAGTAGGATATGACACGAAAGGTTCGAGAATTTAAATTTCAAATATATGCAACAACTTAGCAAGTAGGGAATGGTTGATGGTCTACCTGACATCTACTTCTCCAAAGGAATTTGTGAGGGATATGTTCTTGGAAAGCACCCTCAATAGAAATTCGACAAAGGAAAGACTCATAAGGCTTCCTTTCCTTTGGATCTGATCCATAGTGACCTCATGGTCCATTTTCTGCATCCATCAATTAGTAAATCAATGCACGTGCACATTTTTGTTGATGATTTCTCAAGCTTCACAAGGATTTTCTTTCTTAGGAAAAAATCAAAGGTCTTTCAACACCTCAAAGATTTCAAAACCCTTGTTGAGACACAGTCAGGAAAGAAGATCAAAGTTCTCTGAGCAGATAATGGGGGAGAGTATGTCAACCATGAGATACATAATCTTTTTCATGAGGTCAGGATTCAGTTGTAGCACACGGTTCCCTATATTCCACAGCAAAACAGAGTTGTTGAGCAGAAAAATAGATCTCTAAAAGAGATGGCATATTGCATGTTACATGCAAAGTCACTTCCACAGATATTATGGGTTGAAGCACTTAATTGTGCAACCTACATCCAAAACATATCTCTCCATAGATATGTCGAGGATAAGACCCCCTACGAGGCTTGGAGTGGCCTCAAACCAGAAGTGACCCAGTTCTGTATATTCGGTTCTTGTGTATGGGCCATGATTCCCTCTGAGAAGAGGAAGACACTTGATCCACATAGCACATAGTGTATCTTTGTTGGATACCCTGACGGTGTGAATGGATATAGACTCATTTATATTTCCTTAGACTGGCTCATCATTGATTGTAGTTTCCAATTCGAGGAAAGTGTCTCACATGTACCTCAACAACCGCATGCAAACACTTTTGTTCTTCGACCTGTCAAAGATGATGAGCATGCACATGTCGACTCTTCTTCAGATGAGAGTTGTAATTTAGAGGATTAAGATGATTCAGATACCAATTCAGTACAATCAAATGCAGATTTAGTGCACACAGATGTAGTTGCAGAGCCAGAGCCAGAGCCGAGGCCTAAGTGGGCCAAGACTACTCTTCAGGATGTAGGAGATCTTGTTGAGGATTCAATTGATACTATGAGGACTCGATCTTATTTAGAGGAGCCTCCTCTTGCACTCAATGCCACTAAATTTATGCCACCCATGCATATTTTCTTGGTTTAGTATTCATATCCATAGTCCTATGGTGAGGCTGCTAGAAATATATTTTGGGAATTGACCATGCAGGAGGAGTACAACTCCCTCCTTGAGAACCAGACTTGAGATCTATTTCCCCTTCCTTAAGGAAGGGAACTTGTTAGGTGCAGATGGGTCTACAAGACCAAGAGAGTAGAATATAGACATGTTAGCAGATACAAAGCCAGGCTAGTTTCCAAAGGCTTTCAACAGGTGCACGATATTGACTATGATGAGACCTTCGCTCTAGTAGCGAAGATGGATTCCATAAGTTTGGAAATTTCCATTGTCACATCCAAGGGATGGGAAGTCCATCATATGGATGTAAAGAATGCATTTCTTCATGACAATCTCTCTAAGGAGATCTATATGGAGCAGCCCCATGGATTTGTGTAGGATTCATCTTTGGTTTTTCGACTAAAGGAGTCTCTTTATGGACTCAACCAGGCCCCGAGGGAATGGTATTCCAAGATGGACTCTGATGCAGGAGCATCGCTCCACCTCAACATGCGCCAGCCGAATAGCATGAGTGGTGTGCATTCAAGGAAGGGAGAGGCATCTCCCTCTCATTTTCCCTTCAAAATCTAAATCAGGATTAAGGAAATTAATGCTGTCAGGCTGGTGGAGACAAGTTGTTCCTTCGCACAATGATGCAGGTCCCTCCCTTCTCTCCTAAAGGGTCTGCGACCTCCTGTTCAAGGATATAAATATCTTGAGCTGGTTTAGCTCTTTCAGGACTTCAATAGCCCTGGAATGCTTTACATAGATCCCTTCTTCTCTTTAGGAGCAAGTCCCATGGAACCTGCGGGTCCCTTCCTTGGCGCTTTTAAAAACTCCGAGTTTCTGGGCGTTAGCTCCCTTCCACTAGTCCCCCTCCTTCGTGCGACCTCGGGCTATGGTCTGGGGCTAAACCTTCTAGCGCTCTGCAACTTCGGGTTTTAGCCACTTTTCGGGTAGCTGGCCTCTCTCTACATGAATTCCAAATTGACGGAATTACTCGAAACCAAATCTACGGTTAATAGTCCCTTCAAGAACCAATGGTAGCAATCTATTCGCACTTTGTGACTTCGAACTTCGGGATTTTTGAATCCTCTATACTCTAGATCCTCCGATTCATGAATCCCCGTAGGAACTCACGACTAATGACCACGTAACTTTCCTAGATCCGACAGCCTGGGATGATTCCACTTCCTTCGAACGGATCTACGGTCCTGATGGACTTCAAGTTCCATAACTTTGAAAGGTTTGCTTCCCCTTCAAACGAAAACTTCCAAATATGTGAAGTCTGAAAGACTTCAAGATGTAACCTCCTCGCACTTTCTCGAGATCTAACGATAGTTCATGATCCCCATTCCTTTTGAAGGGATCTCAACCATCACTTCATGACTTTCAATATATTTCTCCCTTCCTATTGATTCTTGGTCACTATCTCTCCTGAGCTTGACTCCGACACACTCCTTGTGAAATTGGAATTTCTGATGAATTTCAGACTTAGTGATTTCTTCAAAAGGAATCTCTCTATGCACTCCTTGTGCTTCACAGTCTCATTCTTGACACTTAGTCGATTCTCAAATCTATGCACTCCTTGCAACATAATTATACTCAAGAATTTAGTTCTTGCAGGCGACTATGCACACCTTGCAAAGAAATGGAGTTACTATGCTATCCCTTCTGAGCTTATGAGTCAAAACAGACTCTATCACTCCTTGTAGTGGGTTCTCATGCAAGACTTCATTTCTTGCGGCGACTGTGCACACCTTGCAACAATCTCTTTGCACTCCTTGCAAATAGAAGTTTCACGCTATCTCTTCTGAGCTTCTGAGTTGAAACCGACTCTGTCAGGATTCAGTTGCAGCACACGGTTCCCTATACTCTGCAGCAAAACAGAGTTGCTGAGTGGAAAAATAGATCTCTAAAAGAGATGACATATTGCATGTTACATGCAAAGTCACTTCCACAGATATTATGGGTTGAAGCACTTAATTGTACAACCTACATCCAAAACAAATCTCTCCATAGATATGTTGAGGATAAGACCCCCTACGAGGCTTGGGGTGGCCTCAAACCATAAGTGACCCAGTTCTGTATATTCGGTTCTCATGTATGGGCCATGATTCCCTCTGAGAAGAGGAAGACACTTGATCCACATAACACATAGTGTATCTTTGTTGGATACCCTGACGGTGTGAAGGGATATAGACTCATTTATATTTCCTTAGATTGGCTCATCATTGATTGTAGTGTCCAATTCGAGGAAAGTGTCTCACATGTACCTCAACAACCGCATGCAAACACTTTTGTTCTTCCACCTGTCAGAGATGATGAGCATGCACATGTCGAATCTTCTTCAGATGAGAGTTCTAATTTAGAGGATTAAGATGATTCAGATACCAATTCAGTACAATCAAATGTAGATTTAGTGCACACAGATGTAGTTGCAGATCCAGAGCCAGAGCCAAGGCCTAAGTGGGCCAAGACTACTCTTCAGGATGTAGGAGATCTTGTTGAGGATTCAACTGATACTATGAGGAATTGATCTTATTTTGAGGAGCCTCCTCTTGCACTCAATGCCACTAAATTGATGCCACCCATGCATCTTTTCTTGGTTTAGTATTCATATCCACAGTCCTATGGCAAGGCTGCTAGAAATATCTTTTGGAAATCCACCATGCAGGAGGAGTACAACTCCCTCCTTGAGAACCAGACTTGAGATCTAGTTCCCCTTCCTTTAGGAAGGGAACTTGTCAGGTGCAGATGGGTCTACAAGACCAAGAGAGTAGAAGATAGACATGTTAGCAGATACAAAGCTAGGCTAGTTTCCAAAGGCTTTCAACAGGTGCACAATATTGACTATGATGAGACCTTCGCTCTAGTAGCGAAGATGGATTCCATAATTTTGGAAATTTCCATTGCCACATCCAAGGGATTGGAAGTCCATCATATGGATGTGAAGAATGCATTTCTTCACGACAATCTCTCTAAGGAGATCTATATGGAGCAGCCCCATGGATTTGTGTAGGATTCATCTTTGGTTTTTCGATTGAAGGAGTCTCTTTATGGACTCAACCAGGCCCTGAGGGAATGGTATTCCAAGATGGACTCTGAAGTAGGAGCATCGCTCCACCTCAATATGCGCTAGCCGAATAGCACGAGTGGTGTGCATTCAAGGAAGGGAGAGGCGTCACCCTCTCATTTTTCCTTCAAAATCTAAATCAGGATTAAGGAAATTAATGCTGTTAGGCTGGTAGAGCCAAGTTGTGCTTTCGCACAATGATGCAGACCCCTCCCTTCTCTCCTAAAGGGTCCGCGACCTCTCGGTCAAGGATATAAATATCTTGAGATGGTTTATCTCTTTCATGACTTCAATGGCCCTAGAATGCTTTACACAGGTCCCTTCTTCTCTTTAAGAGCAGGTCCCATGGAACCTGCAGGTCCCTTCCTTGGTGCTTTTACAAACTTTGAGTTTCTGGGCATTAGCTCCCTTTTGCTAGTCCCCCTCCTTTGTGTGACCTTGGGCTATGGTCTGGGGCTAAACCTTATAGCACTCTGCAAATTTGGGTTTCAGCCAACTTACGGGTAGCTAGTCTCTCTCTACACGAATTCCAAACTGACGGAATTACTTGGAACCAGATCTATGGTTAATAGCCCCTTCGAGAACCAATGGTAGCGATCTATTTGCACTTCGCGACTTCAAACTTCTGGATTTTTGACTCCTCTATACTCTAGATCCTCCGATTCGTGAATCCCCGTAGGAGCTCATGACTAACGACCGCGTAACTTTCCCAGATCCGACAACCTGGGACGATTCCACTTCCTTCAAACGGATCTATGGTCCTGATGGACTTCAGGTTCCGTAACTTTGAAAGGTTTGCTTCCCCTTCAAACGAAAACTTCCAAATATGCGAATTCTGAAAGACTTCGAGATGTAACCTCCTCGCACTTTCTCGAGATCTAATGATAGTTCGTGATCCCCATTCCTTTTGAAGGGATCTCAACCATCACTTCATGACTTTCAATATATTTCTCCCTTCGTATTGATTCTTGGTCACTATCTCTCATGAGCTTGACTCCGACGCACTCCTTGTGAAATTGGAATTTCTGATGAATTTCAGACTTAGTGATTTCTTCAAAAGGAATCTCTCTATGCACTCCTTACACTTCACAGTCCCATTCTCGACACTTAGTCGATTCTCAAATCTATGCACTCCTTGTAGCAGAATTATACGCAAGAATTTAGTTCTTGCGGGAGACTATGCACACCTTGCAACAGTTCCTTTGCACTCCTTGCAAAGAAATGGAATTACTACGCTATCCATTCTGAGCTTATGAGTCGAAACAGACTCTGTCACTCCTTTTAGTGGGTTCTCACGCAAGACTTCATTTCTTGCCGCGACTGTGCACACCTTGCAACAGTCTCTTTGCACTCCTTGCAAATAGAAGTTTCACGCTATCTCTTCTAAGCTTCTGAGTCGAAACCGACTCTGTCAACGCACTCCTTGCGGATTGTGTGCAAACCTTGCACGAAATCAATGAAGATAAACAATTGAAACTTATACAAACATCTCACAGTTTCGTATACTCAAAAACACAATTTATTCATTCATGAAAACAAAATAACAGGGAATTGTAAATAGTAGCAACACCATGCATTGGATCAATTTCCCTCTGTTATATTCATTCAAAAGAAAAAAATGGCTACAACTATGATAAACTAAAAACTCAACAAATTCTTGCTAACTTGCAGCAGCCTCATTCGGGCATACAAAACCTCTATTTATCTCAGAGGGTTCTTAGGGTTCCCTCTGACTACTCATCTACTCGAAAACAAAGCCTAACTGCTACCTAAGTTCCATTACATTAAAGAATAGGAGTGAAAATCCCAGATCACTCATGATCTTTCAGCTCCAAAGTGTTTGATCTTCTTCAGTTTTGATCATTTCAAAAAGGTTTGCAGGAAAACGCCAGTGGTTAATATTCCATAATGGTTCAAAGGTGCCAAGTTGTCCTGTCACACATGCTTGTTGATGATGCTCTTGCATCATACTCCCCTGGACAAAAATTCATGGACTCCTGTCCATGAGCTCCTACACTGAATTTCCATGCTTTTGGATATCAGATTCATTTTCCCAACTGGCATCTTCTATCGAGTGTCCCTTCCACTTGACCAAATATTTGAAATAGGTCTTCCTTCTGGTCTTCTTTCCAATCCTCTGATCAATGATCTTCTCCATATGTGGTTTATCTGCCACATACATATGCTTCTCCCATTGAATATTCTTCTGATGTTCTGATCTCTCTATGTCATCTTCCCTGTAAGGATACAGGTCTGATATGTTGAATATGGGTGATATACCCACATCATTTGGCATCTCAATCTCATAGGCATTTGCATCAAAATTCCTTAAGATTTTACATGGTCATATCTTCTTCATTTTCAACTTGTTATATGTTCCCCTTGGGAACCTTTCCTTCCTCAAGTGTGCTAAGACTTGATCTCCCACTTCAAATTGAAGTTCTCTTTTGTGTCGATCAACTCTGCGTTTATACTCTGCATTGCTGTTCTGCAACTTCTCTCTGATCTGGATATGGAGCTTCTGCATTTCTGCAAAAAAATATTCTTCTCCAGCACTTCTGAACTCACTGTTTTCTAAGTCTCTCAATGCACATACTCCTCTTGGATGCATTCCATACAATATTTGGAATGGGATTTTTGTCGTGCTCCTGTTTGGTGAGTCATTGTATGAAAATTTTGCTTATGGCAGAATTTGATCCCACTGATTATGATGCTCAGTGACCAGACTTCTCAATAAGTTTCCCAAACTTCTGTTCACCACCTCAGTCTGTCCATCTATTTGTAGGTGATAAGCTGAGCTGAAGGACAAATCTGTCCCCAACTTCTTCCACAGTGTTCTCCAGAAATGAACAACAAATTTTGTGTCTCTGGAGACAATTCTCCTGGGCAGTCCATGAAGTCTCACAACTTCCTTGAAAAACAAATTTGCAACATGTGTTGCATCACCAGTCTTCTGGCATGGGATAAAATATGCCACCTTTGAAAATATATGCACCACCACAAATATGGAATCACATCCTCTTTGTGTTCTTGGCAGTCCCAACACAAAATCCATGCTTATTGCATACCAATGCCTCTCTGGTATTGGAAATGGTTGATACAATCCAATGTTCTGTCTTTTATCTTTTGCATGTTGGCAGATTCTACATCCGTTCACAAACTTTATCACTTATGTTCTCATACCTGGCTAATAGTATGAACTGCTCAACTGTGCAAATGTTTTATCATGGCCGAAATATCCAACCAATCCTCCACTATGCTTTTCTTTCAAAAGGTTATCCCTCATTGATAATTTTGGTATGCATAACTTATTTACCTTGAACAACAATCTCTCTTGAATCGTATACTCTGTCCACTGACTCCTATCTCTCAACACAGTATTTTCACATGATTCGTATGCTTCCTTGAAATATGAATCATCATAATACATATCTTTAAGGTGTTCAAACCCCAAGGTCTTCACTTGAAACTTCTGCAAAATCAAACATCTCATGCTTAATGCATCAACAACTTTGTTAGCATTTCCAACAATATGTTTTATGACAAAAGTAAAATTATGCATAAACTCAATCCACTTTGCATGCCTCTGATTCAAATTTTCCTGTCTGGTTATGAATTGTAAAGCTTGGTTATCACTGTACAAGACAAATTCCTATGGGACAAGGTAGTGCCTCCATTTCTTAAAGGCTTGAATTATGGAAAAAACCTCTGTATCATATGTGGAGTACTTTCTCTTAGTCTCATTCAACTTCTCACTGAAATATGCAACAGGCCTATTATCTTGGCTCAAAACTGCTCCAATTGCAACTCCACTTGCATCACATCTCACTTGAAATGTTTTCCAATAATTTGGTAAGACTAGAATTGGTCATTCTGTTATCTTCTCCTTCAATATATTGAATCTCCTCTCGAACTCCTCTGTCCATTTAAAAGACTTGTGCCTCTTCTTCACTGTATCCATCATCGGTGCATAAATTCCACTGAAATCTCTGATGAACTTCCTATAGAAACTTGCTAATCCATGGAAGCTTCTCACTTCAAACATACTCCTTGGTGACGACCATTCTTTGATTTCTTTCACCTTCTCTAGATCCATCTTCAATTCATTTGAAGAGATCACAAAACCCAAGTAAATGAGTTCTGTCTTCATAAAAGAGGACTTCTTCAGATTTATCACTAGCTTCTCCTGCTGTAGTCTCCTCATCACTAATTCCAGGTGTCTCAAATGCTCCTCTTTAGTCCTGCTAAAGACCAGTATATCATCCAGATATACAACCACAAACTTGCCAATGAAATCTTTCAGTATTTCATTCATCAAACTCATAAAAGTACTTGGGGAATTTGTTAATCCAAATGGCATAACAAGCCACTCATACTACCCTTCATTTGTCTTAAAGGTTGTTTTCCACTCATCAACTTCTCTTATCCGTATCTGGTGATATCCACTTTTCAAATCTATCTTAGAAAATAAATTCTCTCCACTTAAACAATCCATTAAGTCATCCATTCTTTGCAAAGGAAATCTATACCTGATGGTGATCTTGTTAATGGCTCTCGAGTCTGTACACATTCTCCACCCTCCATCCTTCTTTGGACTCAACATAGTTGGTACTATGAATGGACTCAAGCTCTCTCTGACCAAACCCTTGTCTAACAAATCCTGGACTTGGTTCTTTACCTCCTCATTCTCTCTAGGTGTCAATATGTATGCTTCTTTGTTTGGTAGACTTTCTCCTGGTATCAAATCAATATGATGGATGATACTTCTGATGGGTGGCAATGAGTTAGGCAACTCATCCACTACTATGTCAACAAAATTCTCTGACAGTTCTTGAACTTCTTCAGGCAAATCATACATCGAAGTACTTGTAAGGAAAAATCTGGGTTTCCTCACCACAACAAACTGCATCTCCTGTTCCTTCTTGAATTCTCTCAGGAGTTCCTCCCCACTCATGAGAAGTATGCTTGTGTTGGATTATTCTTTTACTTTCTTCTCCTCTATTGGTAGCAACATGCGTGTCCTACCATTCTTCTCCAAGGTGTATGTATCTTTTTTTCCATCATGAATGACATTTATGTCAAACTGCCATGGTCTTCCCAATAAAATATGACATACATCCATCGGAATTACATCACATAGAATTTCATTTCTATATCCTCCTATCTTAAATTCAATGAGGCATTGTTTAGTGACCATTACCTAGTGTCCTTTATGAAACCATGAGACTTTATATGGCTTTGGATGTGCAGTTGTCTCCAACTCCGACTTCTCCACCATCTCTGTGGATACTAAGTTATCAGTGCTCCCACTGCCAATTATCACCTTGCATACGCTGTCTTTAGTCTTGCAAGCTGTCCTGAATAGACTGTTCCTCTGCACTGGATTTTCAATTTCTGCCTCTGGTTTTAAGAGAACCTTTCTCAACATCAGGGATGTTCCATCCTCTGCTCCTTCTGCTTCAACATTCCTTTTCTGTACCTCCGAAATGTGAGCTTCACTCCTCCTTCTTTATTTTTCTCGAAACACTCCCAAGACATGTGTCATGTCTTTCCACATGCATAAAACCTTACTTCTCCTCCTATGCTTCTTCCTCTTCCTATAGAAGAACTTATTCCACCACCTTCTCTTCCTCGGGAACTTCCTCCTCTTTCCAAGTGACTGCGTGGTTTCTCTGTCTCGTCTTTGGTTTTATGTGCCTTGTCATGGGAAAACTCCTTGCCTTTGTTCGGGCTTCTACCTCTTCCTCGTTGGCTTTGTTTTTTGGCCAACTTCTCCTCTGCCTTCAGTGCAATATGATAAGCGTCCTCCATTGTCCTCACTGACATCATGCAGATCTCATCCTGGATTTCATATCTCAAGCCATTTATATATCTGGCAACCTTTTCTTCATCTTTCTCTCTTTTTCCAGTCCTGATATTCAGCTTGTAGAACTCCTCGGTGTACTCTTTTACTGTCATACCCTTCTGTCTCAGGTTCTACAACTTCCTCAATAGATTTATCTAATAATCTTTGGGCATGAATTTAGCCTTCAACTTAGCTACCATTCTGTCCCAATTCTTGATCTTCTGTTTTCCTTTGCTTCTCCTTTCATCCCGCAGTTCATCCCACCATAGCACTGCATGTCCTTTTAGCTTGGTGACAACATGTCTCACCTTTTTCTCCTCATTGAAATCTTCATAGTCGAAATATTTGTCCATGGATTTTATCCAATCCAATAGTTCTTCAGCATCCAAATTGCCTTCATACATTGGGAATTCTATCTTGGCTCTATCTTCCAATATAACAACTGCCCTCATCAAATGTTCTTCGACAACATTTTCCCCTGCAGCTTCTTCGATTTCTACTTCTTCACTCTCTGCATCACTGATGTCCCCAACATCAGGTGCCCTCCTCTATGCTGCCTCCATCGCCTCTAATATTGTGCAAAGCTCCCTCATTTCTCTTTATACAATGCGATTGGATAAAGGTGGCTCCACTTGTCTCCTTAGTGGCATTGTGCTTACTGTCCCTCACGCACAAAGTACAAATTCAATATACTTTGTCTCCTCTCTCCTTTGCCTGCTGTCTACAAGAAAATTTTCTGCTCTAATACCACTTGATGCATATCCCTCCCTTCTCTCCTAAAGGGTCCGCGACCTCCTGGTCAAGGATATAAATCTATTGAGCTGGATTATCTCTTTCAGGCCTTCAATGGCCCTGGAACGATTTACACAGGTCCCTTCTTCTCTTTAAGCGCATGTCCTATGGAACCTGTGGGTCCCTTCCTTGGTGCTTTTACAAACTCCAAGTTTCTAGGAATTATCTACCTTCCGCTAGTCCCCCTCCTTCTTGCAACATTGGGCTATGGTCTAGGGCTAAACCTCCTAGCACACAGGTAACTGACCTCTCTCTACGCAAATTCCGAATCGACGGAATTACTCAGAACTAGATCTACAATTAACGCTCCCTCCGAGAACCAACGATAGCTATCTCTTCGCACTTCGCGACTTCAGACTTCAAGATTTTTGACTCCTCGATACTCCAGATCCCTCGATTTGTGAATCCTCACAGGAAATCATGACTAACGACCGCACAACTTTCCCAGATCCGATGGCCTAGGACGATTCCAGTTCCTTCGAACAGATCTACAGTCCTGAGGGATTTCGGGTTCCGTAACTTCGAAAGGTTTGATTCCCCTTCAAACAGAAACTTTCGAATATGCGAAGTCCGAAGGACTTCGATATGTAACCTCCTCGCACTTTCTTGAGATATAACGATGGTTCGTGATCCCGATTCCTTCCGAAGGGATCTCAATCATCACTTCATGACTTTCAATATATTTCTCCCTTCCTGTTGATTCTTGGTCACTATCTCTCCTGAGCTTGACTCCGACGTACTCCTTGTCAACTCATAATTTATGATGAATTTCAGACTTAGTGATTTCTTCAAAAGGAATTTCTCTACACACTCCTTTCACTTCATAGTCCCATTCTCGACACTTAGTCAATTCTCAAATCTTTTCACTCCTTGAAGAATAATTATACGTAAGAATTTAGTTCTTGCGGGCGACTATGCACACCTTGCAATAGTTCCTTTAAGCTCCTTGCAAAGAAATGGAATTCCTATGCTATCCATTCTGAGCTTATGAGTCGAAACAGACTCTGTCACTCCTTGTAGCGGGTTCTCGCGCAAGACTTCATTTCTTGCGACGACTGTGCACACCTTGCAGTAGTCTCTTTGCACTCCTTGCAAATAGAAGTTTCACACTATCTCTTTTGAGATTCTGAGCCGAAATGACTCTGTCAACATAGTCCTTGTGGATTGTGTGCACACCTTGCACAGACTCAACGAAGAGAAACAATTAAAACTTATACAAACATCTCACAATTTTGTATACTAAAAAACACATCTCATTCATTCATGAAAACAAAATAAGAAGGAATTGTAAACAGTAGCAACACAAGGCATTGGATCAATTTCCCTCTGTTATATTCATTCAAAATAAAAAATGCCTACAACTATGATAAACTAAAAACTCAACAAATTCCTACTAACTCACAACAGCCTCACTCAGGGCATAAAAAACTTTTATTTATCTCAGAGGGTTCTTAGGGTTCCCTCTAACTACTCGTCTACTTGAAAATAAAACCTAACTGCTACCTAAGTTCCATTACATTCAAGACTAGGAGTGAAACTCCCAGATCACTCATGATCTTTCAACTCCCAAGTGTTTGATCTTCTTAAGTTTTGATCATTTCAAAAAGGTTTGCAGGAAAACACCAGCGGTTAAGATTCCATAATGATTCAAAGGCGTCAAGTTGTCTTTCCACGTGTGTTTGTTGATGATGCTCCTGCATTAAGTGGTTGATGGTAGGAGATATCTGTATCCGATTTGAATCATATTTCCATCATTGTAATCTGCCTCATTAGTCAAGCATTTTTGAATGGTGATTAGACACCACTAGCTTAGCTTGGAGGGAAGATCATCGAGCCCCTCTTGTATAAACTCTTGTATTGTTTCCAGTAGGGAAAAAATTTGTAGAGGGAGAGTTGAGAGCCGAGACTTAGTCATAGTCCGGTCTCACATACTGTAATGGACATTCCACCATTAATAAAAAGTAACAGTCTTTCCTGTTTGTCAATTTCTGTTTAATGGATATTTGGTTATGAATGTCATTCGTATGCATTTGAACTATAGATGTACGTTAGAAATCATCTGCAGGAATAGAGTTGTAATCTTCTATTAGTGAGAGTATTGGATTAGTTCTGGTTCTCTAGGCTAAGTGCAAGGAGTGCGCGACACAGAGTTGAAACTCTATGATCCAGCGCAAGGAGTGCATGTCTAAACTCATTCGAGTCAAAAGAGAAGCTTCCAGGAGGGCACACTAGGATAATTCACCGACTTACGAGGGAATTTCTAGGTTGCTGAATACCTTGGAAAGAAAGACCACATGGGAGAAACGATAGCACAGAGTTACTGAAAACTCTGAAATACTCTGCCAGGAGGGCATTGAGCTAATACGAGAGAATACATGAGAAACACATTATGGAGTTTTGGAAGTGTTAAAAGATTCCCAGGTTTATTGAACACTCCGAGGAAGGGAGGCATTGCAAGAGTGCATCGACCAAGGAAAGGAGATGCCTCAATACTTCTGGAAGGGCTTAGGGAGAAGACGTCATGAGACTTAGTCGAGCGCAAGGAGTGTGCCAAGAACAAAGTAAGTTCATCTTACAAGATCAGGAGGAGGAGCATTAAGCTACCGAGAGAGCACTAGAAGGTCCATGGAAGGACACAAAATAATTGAGAATTTTTAAGGCTTCAAGCCGAACAAAATCTTAGAAGGAATAGCATAGATTTTTGCAAGGAGTGTAGAGGGAAGGCTGAGAAAATTCCAAGTCTCGAGCAGGAATTGTGCTAAGTGCACAAGAGGGTAGAGGACTTGCCAAAGTCTCGAAGACCATGAAATCGTCCATCATCGGGAGGAGACAGGTGGCAGAATATCAGGAGATTTGGGAGTTGGAGTTCTGGGAGGTTTTCCAAGAGAAAGTAGAGATCTTCGTGAATTCGCAAAGAGTGGTTTGAATACAGACCGTTGGATCTGGAAGGGACGTGTGGAAGTGATCCACACGATTCAGAGGACTAGTACTCCGAGAGATATCTCAGGAGGATATCGAGAGACTCCCGAAGGCCATAGTTTGGAGTAGATCAAAACCGTCGATTAGAAGGAGGGATGGGGACCATTGATCCTCGTGCCATTTGAGTTCACTGATTTAGAGGTCGAGAACGTAGGAGTTGGTTGTCGTGAAAAGAGCCAAAGCCTAAAGCCCGAAGCGCTTGTCGTGGTTTAGCCCTGGGACATAGCCTGAGGTCATGTGATAGAAAGGGCTTGGCACAGAAAACAAGTGACAGTGTCAACTTTATTCGAAGGGCCAAGAAGAGAGCCATGAGGTTAAGAGGACCCACACTTTGGATGAAGGACCTGTGGTAAGACACATTTGGTTCCAGCAGGGAACCGAAGAGTCAATCCAACTTAGGTGTTTGAAAGATCCTAGATCGGGAGGTCACATAGCCCCGAGGAAAGAGGGGAGGGGGGTCTGTGCTAGACTCCTACCTATTGTCACAAAACTTTGTACATTGTAAGTTAGACCTGAATGTTTACATGCTCATGACAACTGATTCACTTCTACTCCTAGTTCTGTATCTTGATGATTTGTTGATTACCGATTGCCCAACTTCAACGATTGTTGTAGTCAAGAGGATTTTGCATGACATGTTATTGATGACAAACATGGGTCCACTACATGTATTCCTTAGACTCGAGATCAGTTAGGATGCATTAGGCATCAAACTATCTTAGGCCAAGTATGCACGAGATCTCCTTGAGAGATTTCACATGATAGAATGCAAGTCTTCCCCAACTCCTTTTCTATCAAGAGTTAGACTTGAGGATGGCGGGGACACTCCAATGGTGGAAAACACACTGTACAGACAGCTAGTGGGGAGCTTGTTGTATCTCACACACTCCAGACTAGACCTCTCCTATGCAGTTGGAGCAGTCTCTAGCTTCATGCAGGAGCTGCATGAGTTACATTGGAAGGATGCAAAGCGTATCCTTCGATACGTAAAGGGAACCATCACCTTTGGGATTCACTATACAACAGACTCTACATTGGAACTCATCAGGTTCACTGATTCTGACTGGGCCGGTGATAGAATTGATCGCAAATCCACATATGGTTACTCACTCAGTCTTGGTTCTGGGCCTATCTATTGGTTGAGCAAGAAGCAAGCTACTATTTCTCTATCTTCAATCGAGGCAGAGTATAGAGGGGTAGTTAACATAACCATTCAGGCTATGTGGCTACATCATTTTCTCATTGAGTTGGGAATTTAGTTTCATAGGCCGAAGATCATCTAGTGTGACAACCAGAGCAATCTGAAGTTCTGCAGAGATCTATTTCAGAGGCAGTGGGCGAAGCACATCGATATCCACATGCACTACATCCGAGACTTAGTACACAAGGGGATCATCGACCTGCAATTTTGTCCTTCAGTAGAACAGACTGTAGACATATTCAACAAGACCTTCATTGATTAGAAGTTCCATTCTCTGCTCAATCCTCTTGGAGTGAAGGACAAAGTTTCCTAGCAACTATCAGTTCTTCTGTTTTTACATACATTGTGCTTTGAGAGGGGTTTTTTCCCTCTTTCCTCATTTATTTTAGTGTATCTTTTGTATTTGGGTACCTAACATGGCCTCATTGCTGGGACCCATTCTTTATTTTCACCATAGTGATGTTTGGGGGGGTGTTGGAGATACTTCACACACACCTAGGAATTATTTTTCCTAAGGATTTCCCTATGTTTACTAGTCATTATTCAATCTCCTATAGTCTAGGGAGAATGTTCCTCCAGGAGAATATTCTCTTCAGTTCACACTTCAATTTGATTAGTTGAGTGGAGTCTAGATGCCACAATGGGATCATCACGATGTAACATTGGGATCATCACTAGCTAATGCACATTATCCTTGGGATTATCACCAGACTAGCACATTACTCATGATTCCCTCATCTCCTCCTCACTTCACTATGTTTAAGTCAGTTAACTGAAAACTGAGAGACTAGTTAACTTGGATTGGGTGGCCGTTAACTCCCGTAACTTCCTGATGGACTAGACTAGGTGGAAGTTTACTCCCGTAACTGTTGGTCTGCATCTATATCACTCTAGACCACCACTATGGTGCATTGGCTTCTCCTCGAGTGCACATTAGTTGAGTTATACATAGTATATCATGTGTAAATTATCATTCATTAATTTGGTTAATGAGAATTCTTCCATTCTTTCTCTCTTGTTTCTCTTTTCTCATATTTTCTCTGCAAATTGTGTATGTCATTTGCTAGCTAGATCTTTTCTGTGTAGGTTCAAAACATTTACAATTTTAAAACTTATTCAATTTGGCATACAATAGAAAATATGTGAAAAACAAGAGACATATATATAGTGTGCGGGTGGCACCAACAATGCCTAATACTCGGATTTGTTTATATATATTGCGAAACCGAGAGAAATATTTACAAAGAGGGCACTACTATCCCAGTTAGATAGAAGGGGAGAGTCTCACGACTCTACTTCATATACAAAAACTGTCTAGACCTACAATTATGTCACACCGAGACTTCCCCCTTGTTGTTTCTCTTTGCCTCAGCCTGAGGTGTGCCCCACTAGTGCGCCCAGCCTCAAAGCTCCATCTCTTGACTTCACTTGTTCTTCCTTTTCTTTGTTTGGTTGTGTTCCCTTGATTTTATTTGGACTCCAAAGGACACTTTTTTGAAACGTCGCGTCCCTTCGGTGCATTGCACCCCTTCGCAAATCGTCACACTCAACTGACCATCATGCACCCATCTAATCCAGCATGCTCATCCACCATTCATTTCTTTGAACAGTGCACACCATCCTTGGGCATGTGCCCCTTGCCTTGTGCCGACCATCACGACTCTTCATGGGTGTGTCGATTGGGTCATTCAACCTCTCTAACGCACCCATGTTACTAAGAGCAGACAAGTCCACTACTTGAGCATGCTACCAAGTTCCCCTGCCCTTGCCCAAATGTAACCCAAGTATTCATCATCCATTGCAAGGGAAGAGTGATGTGTTCCCCTTTTGGTTCACACGTCACCATCGTGCCCCAAGGTGCTCTTTCCCACACCCAAACATCTTTGTTTTCCCAACTGATCGTTTCGTCCTTGTGCTCTTCATCTGTCCATTGCCAAATCTTCCCAAGGAGCATGCTCACTCGGTGAGTGTTCTGAAATGCCTTACATCCTCCCCCACTAAAATTGTTGATGTCCCAGAAACTTCTATACCACTTGCGATCCATGGTGACCTCTGTCAAACTCCCAAATCATGTCCTCATATTTCCACAAGGACTCATACCTCTCCCAACTATTCTCTTCATTAGGTTTTTCCTTCTAATGGACAAAGTACTCACGCACTTGACCCATTCCCCATTTCTAGATATGATGTGCCAAAGTATTCTCTTCCTCCAACTCTGGCTTATCTACAACCATGGTCGGTGTTGTGGATGGCTCAAATCGACTTGGGTCATCTGGGTCCCTTTGGCATGATTTCAATTGGCTAATGTGGAAGATAAGATGAATGTATTGCATGTGGAATGACAAATCCAATATGTAGATGTCATTGCCAATATTCTCAAGAAATTTGAATGGTCCCTCATACCTTAACATGAGAGATAGAGCCATCCCTTTCGGTGGTGGGAATTGGTCTATGCTCAAATTGAGTAAGACCAACTCTCCTACTTGGAATTTTGAATCACTCCTGTTGCTATCTTCCCACTACATCATTATGTTTGTTGTGTTAGTCAAGAGTGTACGAGATATCTCCAACAGATCCTTCCAACTCTTCATGAAATCTACGACTGATCGATTTTTCCCATAATAGCCTTGTGTCACAAAATCAAGAGTTGTGGCTTTTTTTTTTATGTTGGTCAACTCGAATGGACTGTAGCCCATCGCTGAAATATTCTACAAGTTGTAGCTAAACTAGGTGGTGTCCAAAAATCCTGGACAATTCATCTGATCTTCCTGTACATAGTGGCACAAGTACTCCTCTAGAAGTGTATTGATTCATTCGATCTACCCATCTTTCTACGAATGGTAGGATGAACTCTTCAAAAAATTCATCCCCACAAGCTTGAACAATGTTGTCCAAAACTTAATAGTGAACCTTGCATCCCTGTCCGACATAGGGTTAAGAGGAAGACCCCAATACTTCAATATGTGCTTGAAAAATAGCTTTGCAACTTCTTTGGTACTGCAAGGCATATTCATCGCAACAAAGACAACATATTTGGAGAATCGATCTACCACGAAAAAAATCCCATTGTATCCCTACACCATCAAAAGTTGTGTGATGAAGTACACCGAAACACTCATCCATGGTCTCTCTGAAATCAGAAAAGGTTGCAACAACCCTGCTCTCATTCTGGTGTCCGTCTTATCCTGCTGACATATAAGACAAGTGTGAATATACTCCTCCACATATTGCTTCATCCACTCCCAAAAGTATCGTTTCTCCAACAAATCCATCATTCATGGCCAACCCAGGGCGAGTCATGACATTCCTTCACAATTTTTCTCCTGAAGTTGGATGACTTAGGGACACAGATTCACTCCCCAAAGTATAACATTCCATCGTGTAGCCAAAACTTCCGAGTTTTCCCCTCCTTCACCTGCTTCATGATGTTCTTTTCTGTGTGATCTTTCTCTAACCCTTCCTTGATATATTCATGCAACTCTTCCAAGACATGAATATGGCTGTCCCTTGATGTAGGCAACTTGTCTTCCTCCTATAGGACAATGAGTAATGTCTTTATGCTCAAGGCATCTGCAACAACGTTAAGCCTGCTCGACCTATACTCAATGTTCATATCAAATTCTATAAGGAAGTCTTTCCACCTTGCTTTCTTGGGTGACAACTTCGGTTGTGTCATGAAATAACTTGTTGCAACGTTGTCTGTCTTCATGACAAACAACTTTCCCAACAAGTAGTGTATCCAAGATTGCAAACAATGTACCAATACAATCATCTCCTTTTCATGAATGGGGTATCTCCATTTGCGATCTTGGATATTTCTTCTCTCAAAAGAAACCAAATGTCCCTCTTGCATCAAAACCCTTCCAATGGAAACATTTGATGCATCCTTCTACACTTCAAATGATTGCTCAAAGTCTGGCAGCTTCAACATGAGAGCGGTGATAATTCTTCTTTTTAGTTCTTCAAATGAAAACTTCTTCCTCTCGGTCCATTTCCATGCTTTCTGCTTTTTCAACAAGTCAGTCAATGTAGGAATTATGAGCAGTAGAGCAACAAATAACAACACACAGAAATCATCATAAGAACACAAATATATACACAAAACTCATATATTCATTAATGTACAAAATAATGATACATCTCTCTTACACACAATACATTCGTGAGGCCTCATAATATAGCATTGAGGTTCTCATAACGAGAAGTCCAATATAGCATAATAATCTCTACAACTATCTCCAAGAATATCTCCATCCCTAACTTCACTCATTGTCCTCATCTTTGATCTAATGTAGACTTCTAGAATAAGTCTACTTACATTAATAATAGTTTCATCATATAATAATCACAAGTATGAATTATTCCTTCATACTCTCCCTTAATGAATACTTGTGATTCAAACTGGATATCTGAGTTGTCTTCATTTGTGTCTTTTGTATTCTGCATCACCTTTAGTCTTATGCATCCTCTCTACATCATCTTCATTCTTCTTCATCTGCATTTGTTTCTTCATTCGACATTGTCTTCCTGAGCTATATCTGAGTCAATCATCTGAACTGCATCATCTTCATATCAAGGTTTTTTAGCTTACCCTTGACCTTCCCATGGGTTTTCTATGACTTACCCTCAACCAATACATCATATCCTGGGTTTTCTTGGCTTACTCGTAACCATTACAAACTCAAACTGGTTTCTCATTGTCACAAACCATTCATTACATCAAGTGGTTTCAACTGACCACAAACTTACATCTAACATTACAAAGTGGTTTTTGGGTTACCACGAACCAATAAAATGACTCAAATCAATGACTCAATAAACTGACAACTCTTTCTTAAACATGTACAATTGACTTTAGTGACAACTGACCTTTGGGGGACCAACTAACTCATGAACTTTATATGGGAGATATTGTCGTACATTTGAACACTTCAACTTGTAAAATCCTTTCAACATGAACATAACATTTTTCCATTCAGGGACATCTATCCATCCACATTGTACTTGTATATGAGGCTTTGAAATTTCTTTGTTCCAACACTTTTGATTATCATGATTTTTAAGACCCCAAATACTACATGGATATAAATTCCAACATTTTTCTTTGGCATGTCCTGTTCTTCCACACTGACTGCAACATTCTTTCTTATGCTCATGCTTTTTTACTTGGTTAGATGTTGTGGCTAATGCACTAGGTTCATTGCTTCTGTTGCTAGTTGTAGATGATTCATTTGTTGTCGATGATTCTGCTTTCACAAATTTGATGTGACCATTGCTTGTGTTGCCTTCATAACCAAGGCCTTCATTTCTTGGTCTTACATATACTTGTATGGGCTTCTGGATACCTTGAGAATTCTTTCCTAAACCTTTACCATCATAACCCACTTTATTCAAAAGTTTTGAACCTATTCCTTTAGTATGTTTTTCAAAGCAACCTATTTCAACATCATCATCATTTGGAGTCTCCGAACAAGAGAGAGATATATGTACATCAACATTATTATCATCAACCAGAAAACAAGAATCACGCGAACTATCAATCTTCTGAATCAAGTAAATAGTATCACACATTACTTATTCTTGTTGCAGTTGTTTGACTTCATTTGCGAGTGCTCACAATACATTCTCCTTTTCCAATAGTTCTTGTTGTAGTGATTCTATAAATTTGACCTTTTGATCTTCAATTTTAAAAATATCATCCATAAATTTATCTAATGATGCCAATTTTTCTTCTAGTGTGTTAATGCATTTTGTAGTAGAGAAAACAAATTCATGATAGAGTTCATTGTCTCGTGTCCCAAATTATGCAAATAGTATCTTCAAGGTATTGTTGTAATAATTCAATTTCTTAATTAGCTATTTGAAGTCTTTTTCCTCCTTTTCCCATTATGAATTGTGGAATCATGCTCGCTTGTAATCAAGCTTGCTTGTTGAAGAATAAAAACAATAACGAGGGTTTCAGGTACAACCGATCATGCACCCATTACAATGCAATTACAAATTGTGACCTCAACTTGACTCAACTTTAATGAACCTTTTATTCACGAAATACCTCTCAACTTAACTTGACTTTTGAACTAATACAAAACAACTTCTACTTTTACTCAAACTTCACTTACTTAACTTGACTCTCTAACTTGACATCAAACTTTTCAAATATTTATAAACTCAGTTGACTTTATCAACTATATAAGTCAAGAAATTTCAAAACATAAATTTCGTTTAGACTTAAAATACTCTATAAGCCAAAACTCACTTTGATATCAATATTGACTTAACTTTATCTTGACTTTAACTTTGGATATCACAACAAGACTATACTCTTAAATCCTTATATCCCTTAACTTTTACTTTTACTTTGACGTACAAAATTCACTCACACTTCCTAACTTTTGGACTTAATAATAACTTAACTTTAAGAGCACTTATCTCTCATAGAAGCAAACTCCTCAAGGATAGCTTGTTACTATTGTTAAAAATAGTAGAAATGGCAGGAAAGACACCTGTGCTCTTACTGTTAAACTATATATGGATCCACTAAGATAATAGGTAATCTCCCACAATCACATTTCTGACGACAACCCAGCTTTGAGGAGCCTAGTCAAAATTTTCGTTGGGAAGCAGACCATCTTTGGTTGCGCTAGAGCAGGTGGATAAGTTCACTTGAACATCTGGAACCTTTTACAACAGCTGTGTGACTTACATAATCTACTTCTCTTATCACTTTGACAATGATTGCTTCTTGCTGGTGATGTCACCTTCTCATACGGTGGCTCCCTCTCACAGAGCTATTATCCAGTGATACCATACAAGATTTGGACTTGACTCTCTCGTGAGAGGAATCCAATCCACTCTTTCAAAATGAGAGTGGGTAGCGATATCCTCCACAAATTTCCTCCCTCGATTTCTTGGGTGTGCTCGAGCATCACACGACAGTCTCCTTCACGTCCATGATCTCACCACGTGAAATTCGCCCAGCCTGATCTTCACTTTCCCGTAATGAACACAGCGTGGGATCTTCTACCACATGACTCCTCTTCCACACCGGCCTGTCTATGCAGACAAAAATCGTCTTCACAAATAGCAGCACACTGCGCTCTCTCCAGTGGCGGCTGGGTAGTTTTATTGGCCGCTCAATTTGTAAATTGTGTGCCTTCTCTCTTTGAACAGATTCTCCTCCACACAACAATGCCAATCATGTTTCCTTTCTCTTTAGCGCACATAAACATTTGATGATTGCATCTTCAAAAGGTGGATTTCCTCTTTATCTTCCTGTTTGGAAACAGGTTTAAATCAGGCCCATCTGTGGCTCCTCTCTACTGCCGTGCAACTCATCTCAATCACCGAGGTGAGGAATGATATATCACGATGTGCCTTTTGGAAGCTCCAACAATCTTGGGTAGCGACACCCTTTGTAGCGCATCTCACTCCAGCGACAGTCTCTTCACACAACACATCTTTATTCATAAGGCAAGAGTCTCCTTCACATTCACACAGAAATAATCACACTCAAGAAAACATTCGTGCAACAAATTATTCAACACAGAAATGCACTCACAACATAAACTCTACTTCTTATATATTGGCATATAATTAATTTTCTTTGCTCTCACAGTTTCTTGGCCATCCCGTGAGGGAGTTAAGCTAGAACAACCTGCTGTAATATCAAATGTAGGAATTATGAGCAACAGAGCAACAAATAATAAAACAAAAAAATCATCATAAGAACACCAATATATACACAAAACTCACATATTCACTAATGTACAAAATAATGATACATCTCTCTTACACACAATACATTCATGAGGCCTCATAATATAGCATTGAGGTTCTCATAACTAGATAAGTCTACTTACATTAATAATAATTTCATCATATAATAATCACAAGTATGAATTATTCCT
Source organism: Picea sitchensis (assembly GCA_010110895.2). NCBI lineage: Eukaryota > Viridiplantae > Streptophyta > Pinopsida > Pinales > Pinaceae > Picea > Picea sitchensis. Next base: position 25,143 of record SNQJ01S0045509.1, read on the forward strand.
TTAGTCAATAATGTAGCAATCTTGGAGTATCCTTCTATGAACTTGTGATAGTAGTTGGATAGTCCAAGGAAGACTCTCACTTCATGAAATGTTCATGTCTCTTCCCAATATTCAATTATTTTGACCTTCGTAGGGTCAATCTAAATACATCCTTAGCCGATCCAATGTCCCAAGAAAAATATCTTAGTCTGTCCAAAAACACACTTGGAATTATTCAAGAACAATTGGTTTCGTCACAGTTCCTCAAAAACCTATGCCAAATGCTTCTTGTGCTCCCCCATACTTTCGTTGTACCCCATGATGTCATCCAAATACACCACAATGAAATTTTCCAAAAATGGTTGCAACACATCATTCATCAATGTGGAAAAGGTTGCAATGGAAATGTACTACCCAAAAGGCATCACTAGGAACTCATAGCTCCCATACCTCATCACCATGGTTGTATTCACTTTTCCTTCTTCTGCAATTTGCACCTGATAATACCCATGTTGCAAGTCAAGCTTTGAAAAGGCCTTGGACTTGGCCAACTTGTCAAAACAATCAACAACTAAAGGAAACATGTATTGGTTCTTCACAGTTTGTTTGTTCAACGCTCGATAGTCTAAACACATCCTCAACTCTGTTCACTATCTTTCTTCTTCTAAAAGAGAACTAGGGTTCCATATGGGGATATGGATGAACGGATGAAGAGAACGAAAAATCGGTAAGGAGCTCTAGTTGGTGTCTGCAACCTGGGATCTAGCACTATACGGTGGTCAACAGTGCGTCGCGGTGGGAGAACTTTCAACAACCCATCCAACATTCTATATGAAAATTTACCCAACAAGCCAGTGAGCTCTGGTGGAACAAGAATCCCCACTACATCCTCTTGAACATCTCCAACAATTGTTGCGTAAATCTGCGATCTGTTATGTCTTGTTTCTCTCTTCATGCTCAATGCGAACACAAGCTGCACCTTTCCACTAGACTTCCTTGTAGTTGTGCTCACAACCCAAGCCTTCTGTTCACCAAATATAATCATCTTGTCCATCCATGGCATAAGGACCAAATGCATCCTCCTTAGGAACTCTTTCCCAAGAATCACCTCAAAGTCATCCATAGGCATTACCGTGAAGTTAGCTCGACCTTCCCACTTATCAATACGAATGTGAATTGATGAGGAAAAACCAAATACTACCTTTTCTTTAGAGTTCATAACCTTCACCATAGCTTCACACAGGGAGACTGTAAGTCCCAACTCCTTCACTACCTCAGTGTTCAAAAAATTGTCTGAGGCACTTGAGTCAACCAGAGATTGCATCGTTCTTCCATTGATTACCATATCCACAAAACACATCTGATGATCTTGGTGGCCAAGATTTCCACCCAAGGCACTCAACACAACAACCCTTCATAGCTTGTTGTAAATCAAGCCTTGCCACTCTCTATATGTTAAGTGAAAAATACAAATAGAATCATAATACAACATGCCTATGTTGTACTCGTCTTTCATAGTTTGTGTGGGAGTGCCCCTTGGTCCACCACTTGGTTCTAAGGTGCTTTGTCACAAGTCCCCATGCATCATGCTTCACTGCTCAAACCAAGATCCTTCTTCCTTAGGTAATGATGAGACACTTGACTCGACCTGTCTTGAGTCATTCACAACCTGCTTCCATTGTACGACTGGACATCTTCCTCTGTCCAAAGAATTTCACCCCCCTAGGTTGCCCCACTTTTGGATTGTGCGAATCCTGTCATACTGTGTGTCATTTCTTTGCAAAAACCTTCGTTGTAAACTACTCTGATACTATCTGTCATGCCCCCAAGAGTCATTCCCAAGTCCAACCTTGGCATCTCGTGGACGTGTGACATTGCAATGGTTCTCCTTTGGCAACTTGGATCAACCAAGGATAATTCACATGGACTATGCCTCTTCACCTAGAAAATACCCATACTTTGTTCTAGGCTACGGATGAGTCACATCCTTACTCTATGAAACTCAGTTGTATACTTAGACATTTGTTAACTTAGTTTAACACTTGGTCAATTTGGAATGCAATAGAAAACATGTGAAAGACAAGAGACAAATATATAGTCTGTAGGTAGCATCAACAATTCCTAATACCAGGCTTCGTTTATTTATATTGTGAAACAAAGAGAAATATTTACAAAGAGGGGCACTGATGTCCTAGTTAAATAGAAGGGTAGAGTCTCATGACTTTGCTTCATACACCAAAACTATCTAGACCTGTCTTTTTGTCACACCAACAATCCCCCCTTGTTGTTTCTCCTTGCCTCAGCCTGAGGTGAACCCCACTAGTGTCCCCAGCTTCAGAGCTCCATCTCTTGCCTTCACTTGTTCGTCCTTGTTTCCATTTGGTTGTGTGCCCTTTCTTTTATGGAATTCAAGGGACACTTTTGTAAAACATCGTGTCTATTCGGTGCGTCGCACCCCTTTTCAAATTGTCTCACTCAACCGACCGTGGAGCCCATCTGTGTACCTAGTGCACCCATCTAAGACTACGTTCCCATCAACCATCCTTTTCTTGGACTAGCATGCCTCATCCTTGGGGGCACACACCTTGCCTTGCACCGATCGTCGTGACTCTCTATGGGTGTGTTGATGGGGTTGTTCAACCTCTTCGATGTGCCCATGCTACTAAGGGAAGACAGGTCCACTACTTGGGTGTGCTCCCAAGTTTCCCTGCCCTGCCCAAACACAACCCAAGTCTTCATCGTCTGTCACAAGAGAATAAGGATGTGTTCCCCCTTGGGTTCACACATCACCATCATGCCCCAATGTGCTCCTTCCCACACCCAAAAATATTTGTTTTCCCAACCAATCATTTCCTCCTTGTGTTCTTTGTCCATTCATCATTGAATCTTCCCAAGGAGCACATCCGCTCGGTGGGTATCCCGGAAGGCCTTACACTCGAGAGGATATATATACCATAAATGTTTGGAATAAATAACCTAGGTATGTATGAGAGTGATTAGGCGTACCATTATTCTAACTTGATAATGAAATGAATTCATTGATGAGACATTTTGACTTTAGGAGGTGATGAGGGTGAAATATTGGGATGAGCAAGCGAGAAATTAGGGATCAAGCTATGTTGAAGGGGAAGTAAAAGGTTTGTGATCCAAGAATTTTTTATGGACAATGTACAAGAAAACATTTTCTACAGAATCTATGGATACAACCATTGAAAACCCCATGTATTTTGGTGGAATAAACCACTTAAGTATGGGGGTGATTAGGTGTACTTGTATTCTAAATTGATAATGAATTGAATTTTTTGACGAGACATTTCGACTTTGGGTGGTGATGAAAGTGAGAGATTGAGATGAGCATGAGATGAACTAGGGACCAAGTTATGA
>SNQJ01S0045509.1:37986-49242 GCA_010110895.2 Picea sitchensis
TTTTGGGGGCTCAATCATGCCTTCGACTATCATTGAGAACATATATCTCGAAAAACCTTCATTTGGGCCCTCAAAATGGCCCTAGAAGTTAAAACCTGCTAAAAATAGTAAATTGCCAAAGTTGCCAGAAAGTCGTTTTGAGCCATTTGGAAAAGGTGGGTGGTCACTGATATCCACCTGGATCACATATGATAGTGTAGGGATGTGGGTGGGGTGTTTTCGGTAGGGAGAGACTCTTGACAACCTCTGCTGAGATGAGGTTCTTCTGACTACCACTATCAACGATGAAGTGCAACAAGGTACCCTTCACCCACATCTGTGAATGAAAAAGGCGCTCGCCTTCCTCTAGCTCATCTGGTTCACTGGGCTGGAGCTTGGTGGTAGAAACTATAGCACTGGGTTCTGCGTCAATGATCTGTCTCCCCCTTTCTGGTTCTGAATCAGAGTCAGAACCTGCATCTGATTCAGAGGCTTTCACCTCAACCACCAGTGACTACTTCAAGTGGTAATCAACAGTGTTATTCCAAGGGCTCTTATGGAAGTCGCACCACTTCCCGATATATTTCTTTATCTTTCCGATGTCCTTATTTTCTTGTGGCCTGGACTGGTTGTCCTGAGGATGTCTATCTTTGATCTGTCCTTTGTTCTGTAGGTTGGGGCCGCCCTTTCCTCGCTTTTGATGTGAGGGGTTCCTAGGCCCAAATTTCAACGTCTTTTGTTTGAGCTTCTGCTCGATTTTGACGGCATATCGGTAGGCTGCGCCCAAGGATGAGATGTAAAGAAACTCCATTTTGGCCTAGATGTATCTATGTGGACCACTGCGATACTTGAGAACCAAATGTCACTCAAATTCTTTGAAACCCAGCTTGGTGCGCAAGGTATGGAAGATATTTGTGAACTCAGGCACCGCTTGGTCTCTTTCCTGTCACAGTGTGGTCCATTTTGTGTACAGGTCGTCACAACTTCCAAAAGTGTAGTATTTTTCCTTAATAGAATCCCTGAAGGACTCCCAGGTGACTGTGATTGTAAATAATGAAGGTTCCTCTATTTCCTTTTGCTCACAGAAATTTTCCCACCAATCTTTGACATGGGGGATGACTTTGAGGAGCACAAAAGTAATATTTTCTCTATTCGATAAGTTATGGACAAAGAAATAACCTTCTAGTAGATTCAACCATTTGTCTACCACATATGCTTCTATTTGACCTTTAAATATAGGAATATCGAATTTGATTTGTACCTTGAAGGGGGAGGTTCCTCCGTTTGAGGAAGATGCATCGCCTTTTGGTAGCCGCCGAAGGATTTGCTCAAAACTATCCATAATCTCATTCCTATGTTGCATGAGGGCTTCGATGAGAAACATTTTGAATGGATCTCCTATCCCGTTGTCTTTATTTTATTCTTCCATGAGAGGTCCTTTGGGTGTGCGAGAGATTTTTTCCTCAAGAGAAACAAGCTCGAGAACCAATTCTTTGTACCATGACCTCGTTGGGGACATGCATTAAGAACAACAAGGATCATACCACTCTGATACCACTGATACAGAATATATTTGCAGAACGAAATGAATACATATTATTATCAAAATATGCTTAACACAGAATAACAAAAATACAGTAAAACTAGTTTCTATTCAATAAGGAAATAAGCTGAAACTGTAAAATGCAGCGGAAACAAGATTGCTAGAATGGTGGCGGCTTATCTCTGAGAAGAGATGTGACAGATGCGCTCATTTGCAAGAAGATGATAACAATGAGGATCTGAAGGCCTTTTTACAATAAACATGAATTTCAAAAACCCTAGACATCCAAAAAACCTAACCCTAGGAGATGAAGCGTCAAAAGTCACGTGGGCCCTGTTTGGGTAAGTTAGTACATCAACTTCCTGGGGTCGTAACTTTTGCATACGATCTCCGTTTTAGGCACACAATATCCTGTTGGAAAGGTCTATCCAAGGACTACACATTTTGATGCTATATAACAACCATCTTTCTTATTGTGGCGAGCCATAAAAAATGTTGTTTAGGGCCTCAAAATGGCCCTACAAGTCAGGGACCCAAAAACTAGGGAAAAACTGCCAAATTGGAAAACTGCCAAAATGAGCAAGCTGGAATAGGTGGGAGGCCACCAAAATCCATCTGGATAAATCCTCCCCCATTAGGAAGAAATGGTATCCATTGTGTTGAGTTCCCCCATAAGATGAGGAAATTTTTGCTGAATTTGGCCTTGAGTGAGCCACTTGCCTTGTTGCAAGAGTGTCCCTGCTTTGACAACTCGATAAAGATGGATCCTTTGCTGGCGAGTGCCCTTGATTTGTTTTTCCACAATATGATCACTAGATTCTTATTATATGCAGTTAGGGTTGAGCTCTGTTGGTGTCAATTGTTCTTCTATCTTCGAGGCGTCCAATAATGGCGGGAAATATGGTTGAGGGATATCCATGTTGAACACTGGGTGCAATCCAATGAAAGGAGGAATGTTGAGCTCAAAGGAATTATCACCCATATCCTTGGTGATAGTGTATGGCCCATAACGGATTGGGCGAAGCTTCCGATGGGGTCCTGTAAGGCGCTCTTTCTGTAAGTGCAACCAAACTTTGTCGCCCCCCTGAAAATTATGTGGCACCCAGTGTTAATCATGGCACTGCTTGTACTTGGCATTAGAATTCTGTAGGATATCCTAAACCTATTGGTGGATGTGCTGGATCTGCACAATGAATCGGGTGGATTTGTCTACTTCAGTTGGAGTAGGAGATGAGTCGGCCAAGGTGACTGTAAGGGGTAGTGAAACATCTATGGGACCCAATGGTTGGAATCCCAAGCCCACCTAAAAGGGGCTGTGGCCAATTGAGCTATGTAGGGCTCGGTTGTAGCTATGTTGAACATAGGGGAGAATATCATCCCATGTGCAAGGGTACTTGGAATTATACATGCATAGGATATGCATGATCATTCGATTTACGACCTCGGTTTGTCTATCTGTCCGGGGGTGGAAGGCCATGGATTTGGTGAGCTTGGTGTCCAACAGTGACCAGAGGCTTGACCAGAATGTGTTGAGAAATAGAATGTCCTGATCTGAGACAATGGTTTGTGGGATTCCAAATATACCCAGACTCGTTCAAAGAAGAGCTTGGTAGTGAATTATGCTGTGATTCTCTTCTTGCAGGCTACTAGAATTTCCATCTTACAAAAGTGATCCACAACCACAAAATCATAGTCATTGCCTTGCTTGGTGGATGAGAGGCCTGACATGTAGTCCATTGAGATGGATTCCCATGGCCTGTCAGAAGTAGGAAGAGGTGTGTATAGGCCCTTTTACTTAGTGGCCGATTTGGAAATTGCACAGGCACTGCAGGACCAAATATACTTGCTGACCTCCTGTCAAAGTTTCGGCCAGTATAAATGTTTCTGCAATAGTGCCACTGTCTTTTCAACGCTGAAGTATCCTGCCGCCTGACTATAGTGGGATTCCCATATCATCTTCACTTGCTCACTTTATGGAATGTAGATATGGCCCAGACGACACAACAACCTGTCTTGAAGATGGAAATTAGCGAAAACTGTGTTTGCGCCCAACATTTGTTAGGTGGTGGCGAAGTCCAGGTTTGTCTCATAGAGTTGGGGCCATCCATTGGTCTCATGGATGAAATATTATAGCACCATGGTGAGTGCCGTGATTGGCGGTCTGTTGAGGCAATCGACGACGTGTTTGGTGCTTCCTATTTTATACTTTATGTTGAGGTGGAATTGTTGCAAGTCTGTGGATGACTTCTGATGGCGGTCATTCTGCAATTTTCCTTGTGTGTGCATGAACTGCAGTGACTTAGGATCAATGTGGATGACTGCCTCCTTCCCAAGAATTTAATGTCTCCACTAGCGGTAGGCTTGCACAATGTAGTACATTTCTGCAATCTTTTGCTCATGTTTCCCTGGATGTGGCTGCGATCTTTTGCTCATTCTGAGAGAGAATCACGAAGAAGACAAAATTACCTGTCTGAGAGACGACCTTTCTACATTTCTTGGCAGAGATCAAGGAAATATCATTGTGTGGGACTGCCTCAGGTATCCTATACAATTTCTTGTTCAAAGTAGTAATAACATTGCGAGGCCTATACTCATATACACCATGCCGTTTCCATAAATGTGGTTGGCCCAAGAGAACATTACAAACTTCGAGAGGTGCAACATCACACAATACCTCATCTTTGAAGGGCTTGATGTCATATGACATGTGACATTGTTGGATGAAACAGATGTCGCTTCTTTAGCGGAGCCATCCGATGGTGTAGGGATGCAGATGCGACATTGTCAACAAGGTGAGTCACTTGACAACCTTTTCTGAGATGAAGTTATTCTTGCTACCGCTATCAATGATGAAGTGCAGTGAGGTACCCTTCACCCACATCTGTGAATGAAAAAGGTGCTCGCCTTCCTCTGGCTCATTTGGTTCGTTAGGTTGGAGCTTGGTGGTATTAACGGTAGCACTGGGTTTTGCGTCAATGATCCATCTCCCCCTTTCTGGTTCTGACATAGAGTCGGAACCCACATCTAATTCAGAGGATTTCACCTCAGCCACTAGTGACTGCCTCAAGCGACAATCAACAATGTTATGCCAGGGGCTCTTATGGAAGTCGCACCACTTCCCGATATCTTTCTTTCTCTTTCCAGTGTCCTTCTTTGCTTGTAGTCTGGACTGATTGTCCTGAGGCTGTCCATATTTGCTCTTTTCTTTGTTCTACGGGTTGGGGCCGCCCTTTCTTGGATTTTTCTAAGAGGGGTTCCCAGGCCCAAATTGATCCTTCTTTTGTTTGAGCTTCTTCTTGATTTTGATGACATATCAATAGGCCTCGCCAAAGGATGAGATGTACAAAAAATCCATTTCGGCCTTGATTTATCTATGCAGAACGCCTCGATACTTTAGCACTAGATGTCACTCAAAATATTTAATTCCCAGCTTGGTGCGCAAGGTATAGAAGATATTTGTGAACTCGGGCACCTCTTGGTCTCTTTCCTATCGCAGCGTGGTCCATTTTGTGTACAGGTCATCATAACTTCCAACATGGTAGTACTTTTCCTTAATAACATCCCTGAAGGATTCCCAGGTGATTGTGACTATAAATAATGAGGGTTCCTCTGTTTCCTTTTGCTCACAGAAAGTTTCCCACCAATCTTTGACATGGGGACGACATTGAGGAGCACAAAAGTAATCTTGACTCTATTCGAGAAGTTATGGACAAAAACAAACCCTTCTAGTAGATTCAACCATTTGTCTACCACATCTGCATCTATCTGACCTTCAAATATAGGAATATCGAAGTTGATTTGTACCTTGAAGGGGGTGACGCCTCCGTTTGAGGAATATGCACCGCCTGTTGGTAGCCGCCGAAGGATTTGCGAAAAACTATCCATCATCTCGTTCCTCTCTTGCGTGAGGGATTCCTTGAGAAACATTTTAAAGGGATATATTTTCACATCGTATTTATTTTCTTCTACCATGAGAGGTCGTTTGGGCATGCGAGAGATTTTTTCTTCAAGAGAAACAAGCTCGAGACCCAATTCTTTGTACCTTGAACTTGTTGGGGACATGCATTAAGAACGACATGGAGCATACTGTTCTGATACCACTGATCTAGAATATATTTGCAGAATGAAATGAATATAGATTATTTTCAAAATATTCTTAACACATAATAACAAATATACAATAAAATTGGTTTCTATTCAATAAGGAAATAAGCTGAAACTATAAAATGCAGCGGAAACAAGCTTGCTAGAATGATGGCGTCTTATCTCTGAGAAGATATGTGATGGATGTGCTCATTCGTAAGAAGATGATTACAATGAGGCTCTGAAGGCCTTTTTACAATAAACAAGAATGTCAAAAAACGTAGACATCCAAAAAACCTAACCCTAGGAGATGAAGCGCCAAAAGTCATGTGGGCCCCATTTGGGTAAGTTAGTACATCAACTTCCTGGGGTCGTAACTTTTGCACACGATCTCCATTTTAGGTGCACGATATCTTGTTGGAAAGTCTATCCGAGGACTACACCTTTTTTTGCTATCTATCAAAATTCATTCTGACTGTGGAGATCCATAAAAAACGTTGTTTAGGGCCTCAAAACGACCTCGCAAGTCAGGGAACCGAAAACTAGGGAAAAAACTGCCAAATTGGAAAAATGCCAAAACAAGCCAGTTGGAATAGGTGGGATGCCACTGACATCCATTTGGATCAATCCCCCCCCCTCAGGAAGTAATGGTATCCATTGTGTTGAGTTCCCCCATCAGATGAGGAAAGTTCTGCTGAATTTGGCCCCGGGTGAGCCACTTGCCTTGGTACAAGAGCTGCCTTGCTTTGACAACTCGATAAATCTAGATCCTTTGATAGTGAGTTCCCTTGATCTGTTTTTCCAAAATCTGATCACTGGATGATTGTTTTATGCATTCAGGGTTGAGCTATGTTGGTGTCATTTGTTCTTCTATCTCTAAGGTGTCCAATAATGGTGGGAAATACGGTCGAAGGATATCCACGTTGAACACTGGGTGCAAGCCAAGGAAAGGAGGAATGTTGAGCTCGAAACCATTATCACCCACAAACTTGGTGATGTCGTATGGCCCATAATGGAGTGAGAAAATATTCCGACGGGGTCTTGTAAGGCGCTCTTTCTGCAAGTGCAACCAAACTTATTTCCCACCTGAAACTTATGTGGCACCTAGTGTTGATCATGGCGTTGCTTGTACTTTCCATTGGACTTTTATAGGATATCCTCGACCTATTGGAGGATGTGCTAGATCCACTCAATGAACCGAGTGTCTTTGTAAACTTCATTTGGAGCAGGAGATGAGTCGGCCGAGGTGACCGCAAGGGGTAGTGAAACATCTATGGGACCCAATGGTTGGAATCCCAACTCCAGCTGAAAGGGGCTATGGCCAGTTGAGCTATGTAGGGCTCAGTTGTAGCTATGCTAAACATAGGGGAGACTCTCATCCCATGTGCGAGGGTGCTTGGAATTATACATGCGGAGGATATGCACTATCATTTGGTTTACGACCTTGATTTGGCCATCTTTCCCAGGGTGGAAGGCCGTGGATTTGCTGAGCTTGGTGTCCAACAATGACCAGAGGCTTGACCAGAATGTGCTGAGAAATCAACTGTCCTAATCTGAGACAATGGTTTGTGGGATTCCAAAATGTACCCAGACTCATTCAAAGAAGAGCTTGGAAGTGACCTCTGTTGTGATGCTCTTCTTGCAGGCGGCCATAATCACCATTCTAGAAAAGTGATCCACAACCAAAAAAACACAGTCATTGCCCCGATTGGTGGACGGGAGGCCCGGCATGTAGTCCATTGATATGGATTCCCATGGTCTTTCAGGAGTAGGAAGAGGGGTGTACATGCCCTGTTTCTTAGTGTCTGGTTTGGCAATCGCGCAGGAAGTGTAGGACTTGATATACTTGCTGACCTCTTGTCGAAGTTTTGAGTAGTAGAAATGTTTATGCAACATTGCCACTATATTTTCGACACTGAAGTGTCCTGCACCCAACTATAGCGGGCTTCCCCGATTATCTTCGCTTGCTCGCTTGACGGAACAAATATATGGCCCAGACGACACAACAACCCATAATGAAGATGGAAATTATCAAAAACTGTGTTTGCGCCCAAGTATTGGTAGGTGGTGGAGAAGTCCAGGTCTGTCTCATAGGGTTGGGGCCATCCATAGGTCTCATGGCCGCAAGATTCTACCACCGTGGTGAGTGTCGCGACTGGCGGTTTGTTGAGGAAATCAACGACGCAAGTTATGCTTCCTGTTTTATACTTCATGTTGAGGTGGAATTACTGTAAGTACATGGACCACTTCTGATGGCGGTCATTTTGCAATTTGCCTTGTGTCTGCATGAACTATAGTGGCTTATGATTAGTGTGGATAATTGTCTCCTTCCAAAGAATGTAATGTCTCCACTGGAAGTAGGCTTGCATAATGGAGTACATTTATTTGTCATAAGTAGGGTACTTACAGACAACATATGATAGTGTCTCACTATGATAGTCCACGAGGTGGCCGTGCTGAGTGAGAACGATGCCCACAACATAGTCTGAAGCATCTATCTTGATCTCAAAGGGTTGCTATTACTTTGGTAGTGAAAGTACTGGGGCTGAGCACAAGCACTGGTTCAAATCATCAAACTCTTTTTTATGGGACCAGACCCACACAAATTTCACCTTACCACCACCCCTGGTTACTTGGCTGAGGGCCCATGCAATATGGTAGAATCCTAAGACGAACCTGCGGTATAAATTGGAAAATCCCAAGAAGCTACGAAGCTCAGTGAGTGTGGTTAGGGTTGGCCAGTCACGGATGACTTGGATTTTGGATGGATCCACATGTACGCCATGATGATCAATGATGTAGCCCAGGTAATGAACCTTGCCCATGCCGAAGGAGAAATTTTTCCAGGTTGGCATAGAGCTGGTACTACCGCAGAGTGTGGATAACCTGCTGAATATGTTGCAAGTGTTCTGCCCAAGTCTTGCTGTAAATGAGGATGTCATCCAGATACACCACTAAAACATTATTAGTGAATGGTCGCAAGATATTTTCCATCATCCTCATGAAAGTGGCTGGAGCATTTTTCAAACCAAAGGGTATGACCAACCATTCAAAAATACCTTCCTTTGACTTGAAGGCAGTCTTCCATACATTTTTCTATTCTATCGGGACCTGGTGGTAGCTAGACTTCAGATCAATCTTACTAAAGTATTTGGCCCCAGTGAGTTGATCAAGGATTTCGTCGATTCAGGGAATCAGGTACTGGTTTCTATCTGTGATTTTATTCAGAGCCCAATAATCAATGCAAAGTCTCCAGGTTCCATCTTTCTTCTGTACCAGCATGATTGGGCTCCCACAAGGTGATGAGCTGGGATGAATGTGCCCCTTGTGGAGAAGTTATTGGATCTGCCTCTTGACCTCCTCATTCTCTAACAAAGAGTGGTGGTAGACTGGCCCATTGGGTAGCGATGTTTTGTGGGTAAAATCGATGGGGTGCTTGACCTGACAGTGAAGAGGTACCCCAGTAGGTGAGGAGAAGATATCTGAGTATTCTTCCATGACCTTAGCCACTTGCTTCTGCTGTGTGGAAAGGTCGGTTGCAGAGACCCTGGATGTGGCTGCGATATTTCGCTCATTCTAAGAGTGAATCATGAAGAATACAAACTTCTCTGTCTGAGAGATGACCTTTCTGTATTGCTTGGAAAAGATCAAGGAAATAGCACTGGGTGGGACTACCTCGGGTATCCTGTACAATTTATTGTTCAAAGTAATAATAACACTATGAGGCGTAGACTCATACACAACATAACTTTTCCAAAAATATGTTTGGCCCAAAAGAACATTACAAACTTCGAGAGGGGAAACATCACACAATACCTCGTCTTTGAAGGTGACATTGTTGCTGACGCAGATGTCACTTCCTTGGCGGAGCCATCCGATGGTGTAGGGTTGTAGGTGCGACGTTGTCGGCAGGGTGAGTCGCTTGAAAACCTATGATGAGATGAGGTTTTTCTGGCTACCACTATCAATGATGAAGTGCAGTGGGGTACCCTTCACCCACANCGCCTTCCTCTGGCTCGTATGGTTCACCGGGATGGAGCTTGATGGTAACAATGGTAGAACTGGGTTCTGCGTTAATGATTCATCTCCCCCTTTCTGGTTCTGACTCAAAGTCAAAACCCACATCTGATTCAGAGGCTTTCACCTCAGCCACCACCAACTGCTTCGAGTGACAACCAACAATGTTATGCCAGGGGATCTTATGGAAGCCGCACCACTTCCTGGTATCTTTGTTTGTCTTTCCGGTGTCCTTCTTTACTTGCGGCCTGGACTGGTTGTCCTAAGGCTATCCATATTTTCTCTGTCCTTTGTTCTGTAGGTTGGGGCCACCATTTCTTGGAATTTTTTGTGAGGGGTTCCCAGGCCCAAGTTGTCGCATCTTTTGTTTGAGCTTTCTGCTCAATTTTGACGACATATCGGTAGGCCATGCCCAAGGATGAGATGTCTAGAAATTCCATTTTGGCCTAGATGTATCTATGCATACTGCCACGATAATTGAGCACCAGATGTCACTTAGAATCTTTTATACCCATCTTGGTGTGCAAGGTATAAAATATATTTGTGAATTTGGGCACCACTTGGTCTCTTTCCTGCCGCAACGTGGTCTATTTTGTGCATAGGTCATCATAACTTCCAACATGGTAGTATTGTTCTTTAATAGCATCCTTGAAGGACTCCCAGGCGACTGAAACTATAAATAATGAGGGTTCCTATGTTTCCTTTTTCTCACATAAATTTTCCCACCAATCTTTGACATGGGGGACAACTTTGAGGAGCGCAAAAGTAATATTTTCTCTATTCGAGAAGTTATGGATAAAGAAATACCCTTCTAGCAGATTCTGTTGGATCATGCTGTCATTGATGCCATTGGTTTGATTGATTGATGTCAAGTGATTGATTGATGTCAAAGGATTAATTGATTGATGATTGATGTAATATAAGATGTATTTTCGTTGATGAGAATGCATAGATGAAGATGGATCAATGAGTTGTCATTGATATGATGAGGATGGATCAATGAGTTGCATTGATACATGATGAAGATGGATCATTGTGGTTTCATTGGTACATGATGCATTGTTGGAAAAATGTATAGATGACTCATTATTGTATTATCATGATTAATAAGGTGCACAAATGGATGAACTCCAAAGTGGTCCCCTTATGGTGAAATCCCTCACGGGAAGACACTTTGCGGATTGAGTTATCCTAGAAGAATGGTTGGAGGAACCTTGCTCTCATTATTTTCTTGTCATGATTGATAAGGTGCACAAATGGATGAACTCCAAAGTTGTCCCCTTATGGTGAAAGCCCTCAGGGGAATATGCTTTACAGATTGAGTTATCCTAGAAGAATGGTTGGAGGACCCATGCTTGTATTTGGAATAATGAGATGAAGATCAAGGAAATTATTGGTGAAACTATCCTAGATGGATAGTTCTTGTCATGCCATTTTCAGTGGTATGTTGAATGTCACATAACTCCTCATGGTTTGAGAGTTATGGCCTTACGAAGATGAAGGACCCCCACGTGAAGGCTTTAAGCCCCCAAGGTCAAAGAAGTCAAAGTGACCTAAAAGAAGAAATCATTATTTAAATGATAAAGTAAAGTGACAAAGTCAAGGTGGATTATTTAAATAATAAAGAGAAGTGA
>SNQJ01S0045509.1:91422-102790 GCA_010110895.2 Picea sitchensis
TGTAGTATCTTAGGCTCTAAATTAGGAGTATAGTTAGAAGATTGTTAAGATAGCATTTATTGTAAATGGACACTTTTTTATTTAATAAGTGATCTATAACTAGAGTTTGTTAGTACACTTAGCTTATATATAGCTCATTGCAAGAGTGTTGAGTTGTTCCGGTGTAAACTCTTGCAAATTCTCTTATGTAATTTATTTTCCTATTTAATAAAAGTGTGTGCCTGAGGACACTTCTTCCATTACTTTCAACATTTCATTCATTCCAAGAGAGGAGAACATAGTGGTTGATTCTTTGGTTATTTTGGCAAGCAATTTTAGTGTCCCTCTGTCGCCCAAGCTCAGGTATGATATCGAAGTAAAATACAGACCCTCTATACTGGACAATGTCAAGAATTAGAAGGTGTTTGAAGTTGATCTTGAGATCAAGAGGTTCCTGGAAGTTGTTGATGAATTTTCTGCATTACACATATACCAGGATCCTGATTCTCAAAATAACCCACATACTAATGTATTTTTAAAGAAACTTGTTAAACATCATATTGTGCAGTTACCGAGCAATCACATTCTGAAGGGACTAGTCCCTTTAGAAAGGTTATTCAACAGCAATGATGTGGTAGTGAAATCTTAGAGGTCGGTTGATGATGCTAACATAGCCGAATGCAACATTGGCATAGAGAAAGACCCTAAATATGTCAAGTTGTCAAGTAGCTTGTCAAGGAAGCAGAGAGCCGAGTATGCTGAGTTATTAAAGGATTTTGCTGATGTGTTTGCCTGGACATATGAAGACCTCAGAACATATGACACCAACATTATTAAGCATAATATTCCACAGAAGGAAGAGGCCAAACCATTTAGGAATAAATTGAGGAAAATAAATCCTATGTTGTTGACTATCATGGAGAGAGAAGTAAAGAAGTTGCTCGATGCCCACATCATCGTGCCTTTGAGATATTCAGAGTGGGTGGCCAACCTGGTCCCGGTGAGAAATAAGAGTGGGGAAATCATAATTTTTGTCCATTTCAGGAACTTGAATAGGAGCTCAAGGAAAGACAATTACCCCTTGCCGAAAATGGAACACATATTACAAAGGGTAACTGGCGCATCAAGGATATCCATGATTGATGGATTTTTGGGATACAATTAGATCTTTGTCTTTCCTAAAGATAG
The DNA here is from genome assembly GCA_010110895.2 of Picea sitchensis. NCBI lineage: Eukaryota > Viridiplantae > Streptophyta > Pinopsida > Pinales > Pinaceae > Picea > Picea sitchensis. Next base: position 92,590 of record SNQJ01S0045509.1, read on the forward strand.
AGAAAAGACAACCTTCACCACTCCTTGGGGTACATTCATGTATGCCAAAATTCCCTTTGGATTGATGAACACAAGAGTGACCTTCCAGCGATCCATGGATATCGCCTCCATTGGAGAAAAGGATAAATTTTTGGTCATTTATTTGGATGACTTAATAGTCTTCCCTAGATCTGATGAAGAACATTATTGTCATATGAGGAAATTCTTCTTGAAATGCAGAAGGTTTGGTCTCTCTTGAAATTCAAATAAATCATCTTTTTCCATGAAGGAGGGAAAATTGTTGGGCCACATAGTATCAGCTGAGGGAGTCAGGATCGATCCCAGTAGAGTTGAAGCAATCTAAACCTTGTCACTCCCGAGATCCAAGAAAGAAGTCCAATCTTTCTCAAGAAAAATCAATTTTCTGAGGAGGTTTGTTTCTAACTTTGTTGAGATGGTAAAGCTTATAATAACCATGTTGAGCAAAGGAAACGTAGTCAAATGGACCATCGAGTCTCGAAATTTCTTTGATCAGATAAAGAAGGCCTTGAATGAAGCGCCCATGCTTTCAACCCTGATTACTCAAAATATTTCCTCGTTTTTTCATTTGCTTCATTGGACATTGTAGTGGTTGTTCTGTTGCAGAAGAATGTTGAAGCGTTGGAGCAACCCATTTCCTTTTCCAGTCGAGCATTGAGAGACACTGAGGTGAAATATGACATCATGGAGAAGTAGGCCTATGCTTTGGTTAAATTTCTCAAATCTTTTAGATTCTACGTCCTGCAATCAAAGGTCATCACATACGTCCCTTCAGTTGTCATTAAGGAAATTCTCATTCAGCCAGACATAGATGGGAGGAGGAGCCGATGGATTGCCAAAATCCTTGAATTTTATCTAGAGATCAAGCCCACCAAATTGATCAAAGGTCAAGGTTTAGCCAAATTGTTGGATGAATCTAATTGCAGATCCTTGGGGGTTAAATTCATCAATACTTGCTCAGAAAAAACACAAAGTGGATTGTCTAATAGAGGTCCTCAAGGTATCCCTCCATTGGCATAATGCACCTGGTACAAAGATATTATATATTTTCTACATAAGTTAAGGCCCCCTGATGGTATGGGAAGGAGCAAGGAAAGAACTTTAAAGCTCAAAGAAATCAGATATTTCCTTATCGACCAGTTCTTGTATTGGAAATACCCTCTAGGAGTGCTTCTAAGATGTTTAGACCCACAAGAGGCCCAATAAATTATATTGAATTTCCATGACAACCTCTATGGGGGAAATCACTTCTGGAAAACCACAGCCTACAAAATTATTAGGGTTGGGTACTACTGGTCTACTCTGTTCACTGATGTTTTCACAAAATTCAGAGCATGCATTAAATGTCAAATATTTTCCAGAAAGAAGAAGCTAAAATCCCTACCATTAAAACCCGTGGTTTCTTCAGGGCCCTTCCAGCAGTGGGGCCTGAAATTCATTGGGGAAATTCATCCTCCATCCAGTGGTTAACACATATGGATCCTAACTTCCATAGATTACTTTACCATGTGTATAGAATCTATTCCCACAAGGAGTGTTTCTCACAGGGTGATCATCGTTTTCCTAGAGGATATCATAGCAAGATTCGATTGCCCGAGTAGAATAGTCACAGATAACATAGCATCCTTCAAAGATGAACCATTAATCCAATTCTGCAAGCAGTTTGGAATCAAGTTGATTCACTATACCCCATACTACCCCTAAGGAAATGGACTGGCAAAGTCCTCTAACAAAAGCCTCATCAAAATCATTAAAAGACTGTTAGAGGATAACAAGAAAGCTTGGGATTCAAAGCTAAAATTTTCTCTGTGGGCTGATAGAGTGACAACAAAGAGGTCCCTGGGTATCTCTCCTTTCCAACTTGTGTATGGGACTAAAGCAATTTTTCCTTCTCAACTCGCCCTACCTATGGAGAAATTCTTTCAAGACTATCAAGGAGAGCCCAATGACATGATCAAGAGAATACATCAGCTGGTAGAAGTGAAACGGACTAGAGAGAAGGTGATAGACAGAGCACATGACCGTCAGTAGAAAATCAAGCAGGCCTTTGACAGGAAGCTAAGTAAGGATGATTTCCATCCAGGAGACGTAGTACTCAAATGGGATGTGCCTAAGCAGGACAAGGGAAATCATGGTAAATTTGAAGCCCTTTGGATCAGCCCGTTCAAAATCTATGAGAGGTTCCCAGATAGCACTTACAAATTGCAGAATTCATAGGGAGATGAAATTTTTGGTGGCCCAGTAAATGGGCACTTCCTGATTTTTTTTTGTTTAAAACCGCAGTCGGCGCCCACCATTGTACATATCGTTCTTATTTTATGTTTTATGTTTTTTTATTTTTTATAGGAGACTCCATAACCCAAATAAAGGCACTGGGGCTGTGCATTCTTGGCAACTCGCAGGGAGCATGCCATCCCCTTTGGAGCCAATGTTAGCACTTAATCTTTTCAAGGTCTTATGAGTCTGTGGTTTCTACCTAAGTCTACAAATTTTGCCTGTTTTTTCCCTTTCACAGACCCAATCATAGTTTTTTCCTCTCGGCGTGCATTTTTCTTTCGTTTGTCTTCATCCTTTTGATCGACTGGTTTTCCCTGTCAAAGTTTCCTGAGAAATGTCGACCATAGGCTCCCCTGTCATCGATCACTTCCCTCTTTATCTCTGTCATTGAACCTTTGTCGGCCCAATCCCTCAGCCAGTCATCCGAGTAATTGATCACAAGTCGCAGTCATGAGCACCAAGCGTAACACTTGAAGTGTTTTTATGTGGATTCAAATCCAGCGAGTAAGCAAGTTCAATATTCAACGAAAGCAAGAGAGCATGGGAATCAGGAGTTCAAAGTGTTGTAAAACTATCCAACAAGAATCACGAAATTGAGATTCGTGAAAAAGTAGATCTGGGTCATCCAATTGTGGGGAGTCGAGGGTCGTTGATTCGACATTAGCGAATTTCAGAGGATGAGGAATTGAGAGTATGGGGTTCTTTTCATAAAGGTACATCCATAGCCCAAAGTCCTGAGACCGGAAATGTCGATGTAATCGTGGTCGTCGATCAAAAAAGAGAGCCAGACCGTTGGATCAGCATTTCACTGAATCGCAAAAGGGAGCAGTCAACGAGACAAGTTATGGGAACTCGTGAAACGCAAGGTCGTGAAATGATCAGGGTCATTCGCTCCAGAAGGGTACATGGAGCAGGATCCAAGCAGTCTTAATTTCGTGACTCAGAAGTTTGAGCAAGGAATGCAGCGTGAATTTGTAAGATACGAAATCACGACGTGCCTATGGGTTGGGCCCACGGTCATAACCCATGTTTATATGGAAAAGTGGGACCATAAAAGAAAGAAGGCACATGTCAAGCAGTAGGCGGCTGAAGTGTTCAAGGAACCAATCATGGCCGTCGGATTCGGGACAGACCCAACCATTGATCCATATGGATCATTTGGTGGTTTCAGGTATCAGAACATCATGAATCAAGGGGAGCGAGAACTCTCGACATGTGAAGTCCCGAAAATCCATTTTTGGTTAAGCGCAGGGTCACAGCCTGTAGTCATGTGGGGCAATGAAGGGGCATTGCGCAAAGGATAAAATCACTCAAGTGGCCACAAAAAAAAATCCTTACAAGCCCCGAGGCGTCAATTTTGACTGGAAAGGATTATGAGCCTGACTAGAACTTTCTCAAGTCTCAGCCTCTTTATTGATTCCGATGCAGGCAGTTAATGGAAATGAGGGGAGGTATTTGAAACCTTGTTTCACCCCATAAATGGAATACATGGAGGTTCTGGAGCAGTCAGCCTATGGTACCCCTATGGATGGTTTTCCCTGCTAGAGCCATACCAATCTGAGATCGCGTCTAACAAAAGAATGCAGGTGCGATCTAACAGAAGAATGCAGGTGTGGTTTGACAGAAGAAGATGTGGACGTTAAGCCTTGAATGCAGCAACCAAAGCGTACTTCTGTAAGGGGGCGAGTTTCTCTGAGTATATATACTCAGTTTTTATATTTTGTAATGGTCAATGGTAGAGCAAAGCTCCTGTATTATAAAGTTTTAATGAACATTCTGGTTTTTTGGTTATGTATATGATGTTGAGACTTCTTGTTTAATGACAATCAGCTTTCTTATTCCATCTTATTCGCTTCTGGTATTGAAGGATTTATGAGATTCACTTGAATTATTGTGACGGCATTATAATGGATGTTTGATTATATTTTTGTTGCAATTCCTTTCAGTTTCTTTGAGATTTAAATTCGAGAAGTTCTCGCATTTGAGTTTTTCTTCTTTGGGCTGTCCAAAGACCTGATGTCCTCCGCAGACCTCTACATTTCCTCACTAAGTATTCCTCCTATTCACCCTTACTACAACTTACTCATTGAATTTATGCCAAGACCTCACCTATCTGTGCATACAAGCCCAGTCTTCTGAGTTAAGACTATACTTTCTTGAAACCGCGCCCATTTGATCCCTTTAATAACCAACCTAGACATAAAACTTCGATGGGTATCAGGCTTACCTATGCCGCGATACAAAAGTGGCATATGGTGCTAACACGGTGGTATGTGGAACGTCACATAACTCCTCATGTTTAGAGAGTTATGGCCATGTGAAGTTGGAGAACCCTCATGAGTCATCTAGAAGCCCCAAAAGGTCAAAGTAGTCAAATTTTTTGCAAAGAAGAAATTATTTAAATAATAAAGTGCAGTGATGCCTGTACTATAAGTAAAAAAGGATGCAAAATAAATTATTTAAATAATAAAGTTAATGGATAACTTACTAATTATGGAAAGTGTTTAAGTTAAGTGGACAAGCGGTTATAAGTGGGTTAACCATAAAATAAGGAAAGTGGGTTAAGATGATTAGAAGGTAACCCCTTGAGGAAGCTACATGAAAGTATAAATAAGAGNAGTGTTTAAGTTAAGTGGACAAGCGGTTATAAGTGGGTTAACCATAAAATAAGGAAAGTGGGTTAAGATGATTAGAAGGTAACCCCTTGAGGAAGCTACATGAAAGTATAAATAAGAGTCAAAGGTCTTTCATTTAAACACACTTGAACACATTGAATATCTATTGTTGTGTAAGGCTTATTGCAAGTACTCATTGATACATTTGAAGTTGTGAAAGTCTGAGTTAGCATGAAGGGTTGACAGTGAAATTTTTGTAATTGCAACGAATACTAAAAAACCCTAATTTTTGAGGTGTATGTGGGCTAACAGTGTATTAGGGTGCATACATATGCGGGATGGCATTGTATTAGGGTGCGAACATGAGGTTAAATCCATAGAAACTTGAGAAGATGAAGATGCCAAGGTTTTATATTTTGAGATCAAGCTCCCAGGAAGGTCTACAGTGATCAGATACATCAAATCTATCCATTGGTTGAAAAGGCATGTCTTGTGTCTATGAGTAGTTAGATTTTGATGTATGCATGAGAAATGGTTATGGATATTTGAGGATTCTCCCTAGAGAGATTAGTGGCTGCATGGGATCTTCTTTATAAGTCATATCTATAGAAATATAGTGTTGGTATAATCAATATTTATCATTGATACTTCTTGTTAGAGTTGAGGCACATCTTGTATTTCTTGGCATATCACTAAGGGTTTGTGTGGTACATGGTTGAAAGCTTGTATTTATGAAGTGGTTGATGTATTGAGAGGTTTAATATTATAAAGGGTTTGATGTCTAGATCATGTGAGGGTTATTATACTTGTTCATTTACACACACTTATATGGCACATGACTAGAGAGAGATATAGAGTTTTTGGGTAAAGGTTATGTATAAGGATGCATGCATAGAATGTTGGACAACTGAGAGGGGGGTGAATCAGTTGTTATTGTGCTTAAACAATTATGCTTATTTTAAACTCTTTACAAAGCACTCAATGAAAATCACAATAATATAGGGAAATAAGCAATAGCACATTCAACATCAGTCACACATATGAGATACACAAAGACAGATATTTCCTGAGGAAACCCATAAAGGGTAAAAACCTCTTTTTCTTTATATGATAAGTAATATTTACATTCTTTACATCATCACACATATGAGCACCAAATCAGAATGAGGCTGCAACCTCTTTTTTGCAAGCTACTACTTGCTGAGAGCACCAACTAGAAGGAAGCACCAACTCCCTGGTTTCTCTAGCACCAACTAGAAGGAAGCACAAACTCCCTAGTTTCTCTAGCACCAACTAGAAGGAAGCACCAACTCCCCAAGTTTTCAAGCACCAACTTCCAATCATACAGGCACCAACCTGTAAAACAGAGAACCACAGTTCTCCCTTGCACCACCCAGCCACCCTGGTTTCTTTGGTTGCAACCAGATGGAAGCTACAACTCCTTGTGTTCAAGAACCCACTTGAACCTCTTAGGACAACAATCCTCCCTAGCACCTTCCAACCACCCTGAAATGTAAATCTTTGCTACTAAAACTTATTATAGTGATATAATGTTCATCAATGGCTTACCAGTCTCATCATTGTTCTGCTACATTGCCTTTCTCTGTATGCCTCAGTGTCTTCCTGCACACCCTTGCGCTTTTCTTTTCTTTTGTGTTTTATATTCTGTGTGCCATCTCCCTCCCATGCACCATTCCTCTTCTATCCTTTTCTGTTGCTGCACTCTATTTCCTTCTTCACACATCAATCACCCTCAACAGCAACAACCCCCATATCTTCGTTTGTTCTCCATTCCTATAGTCTCTGTGCTCCTTGTGCATGCAATAGTCGCCATGCCTCTGCATGATCACACCACACCAATCTCCTCTACATCGGGGTGTTTTCTCCACTTCACTCTTTCACAGCTATTCCCACTGTTGTCCCAACACCTCTCTATGTTTTGCATCATCTCCCATCTCTAGTCGTCTCTGCCTGATCATCATGGTAACTCTTCAGCTTCTCTGGTAGTTCCACCCATGCGTCTAGTATCATTGGGTGTTATGATGAGATTCCTCAGCCTCTCTGGCAGTTGAGACTCATCGTCTTCTCTAGCACAGTCAAGCTTATCCTTTCTGTTTCAATTACAGGCTTCAATACTCTTCCATCTGTCAATCGCCTATATGAATAGTCTTCATTCCACTGGAATATGCCTTGAGACTCTTCATCTTCTCTAGCGATCACACTGAGGCCTCTTCGAGTCCTCTGGCAGAGACCATTAGTGGTTTCTAGCAGTTATGCTATGAAGTGTAACAGTAGCCCTCAAATTATATTCAAAATCATTTGCACCATTGGATTGACTTCTTAGGCTCTTGCGTTTATTTCGCCATTTCGCACTTCAGCATTTCAAGATCACCATGGTGAAGATTTCGTTACACTCCATGTCCTAATCCCCAAATATCTGAAATGGATCTTGGCTTCTATAACTCAACTCTCCAGCTCTTGACAATGTGACCACCAGTGGTGACTGAGCGCTTATCTATAGAGCGCTTTCGCGATTTCGCATTTCAGCACTTTGGTGATCTTGTTGCGAGGCATATCGATTCTCCAAGTCACAATCTCCAAAACTCCAAAAAAGGAGCTTAGTTGAACTAGCTTCGATCATTTCGGTATTTCCATTTCAGCCTTTCATGATTTCGCATGTCGCAAATTCCTGTTGCAAGGCATCTCGACTCTCCAAGTCGCGATCTTCGATATATCCTCCATGTCATAATTTTGCATTTTGTGATTTCAAATATCGCAAGTTCGAGAGGTTAGGGAACCCTGTTCCTTTGACTTTCCAGTCAGCAACATGACGATCTATCATCACGTGTCCTATGGACCCAACGGTCCAGATATTGTCATGAATTCGACACTTTACGGGCCTTCCTTGTGCCTAATTTGGGATTTCAACGTTTTTCACTTTGCTTCTTTGGGACTCTTGTGATGAAGAGTCTCGTCACTTGAATCTTCCAACTCCCAGTATTTGAAGCTCCAAAATGGAGTCGGACCAACAGTCCACACTCTAGATGATTCGATGTTCTAGATCTCTTCGCAATTTTGCATATCGCGATTTCGGCAGTCTGGTTGTGAGTGTTCTTGTTACCTCCAAGTCCCAGTATCCGAACCTCTGAAATGGAGTCAGATCAATGGTCCATATCAAACCTTGATCTTACGGCTAATATTAATTCTCGATTTCGCATATCGCAATTTTGCATTTTATGACTTCAGGACTCCTATGTTGAAGAGTCTCGACTCTTGACTTCTCAATCTCTCGGTATCCGAAACTCCGGTAGATGTGCCTGTTTTGGGATTTTGGGGTTCCAGATTTCGTAACTCCGGGATTCCTATGTTGAAGAGTCTCAACTCTTGACTTCTCAATCTCCCGATATCCGAAAATCCGGTAGATGTGCCCATTTCGGGATTTTGGGGTTCCCGATTTCGCAACTCTGGGACTCCTGTGTTGAAGAGTCTCGACTCTTGACTTCTCAATCTCCCGGTATCCAAAACTCCGAAATGGAGTTTATGCTTCTGATCTTTCCATGCCATTATCCCTACGCTGCTGATCTTCCTTGCCTTCTTGTTTGCCATCAAATGAACAAGCACACTCTTGCACTCTGTGTGCACCTCTGTACTTTCTCTTCTGAGCTTACGTTGTCCATGTTTTTCCATCGCTGCATAATTTGATCTTGCCATCAATGAAAAGCACACCTGCCTGTAAATATGCCAACATAGGATACATTTACAGTTTGGATGCAGTGATAGGTTTCATATCTATGTGAAATAAGTTCTAGAGGGTCAAAAGTTTTCAGAAGAAAGAAAACCCTAGTTTTCAGAAGGTATATGCATGTTGCATAATAGATAAGACACGTACATATGCAAGTTGTTGTATGCATAGGGTGCATACATATGCATGTTTCAGAACTACAGGTCATGTATCTGTTGTATACTATTTTTCAGAGGGTATACACAGAATGCATAACAGACAAGACGCATACATACGCATGATGTTGTATATATAGGGTGCGTACATATGCATGTTGTAGAACTACAGGTCGTGTATCTATTGTATTTGGTTGATACATGTTCAATTCAGGTACAGATTGATTGTAGGGAAATTTTATAGGTTGGTTGCAGGTCAGTGGTATAGGTTGGTATAGTTTTACAGTGGTATATCTCACAGTGATTGTGTGACAGTGGTAACATCATTCTACTTTTACTTCAGGGCGGTTGGATGGGGCAAGGATAGGTGGTTGTAGCCACCTTCTGGTTATAGCTGGAGAACATAAGGGGTTGTAGCCTCCTTCTGGTTGTAGCCAGAGAATTGGGGAGTTGGAGCTTCCCTTAGGTTGTATCCTGAGAAGCTAGGGTGTTGGAGCCTCCTTCTAGTTACAGCTGGAAAACAAATGAAGTTTTTGCTTCCAATGAATGTAATTCTAAAAGACATATAAGAAAAAAACATTATGTGTTTTTCTCCCACTTTGGGTTTCCATGTAAAAACATTGGTGTACTATGTATGTGTACAATTGCTCATTTATTCATTGTTTATTTACTCTGCAACTATTGGATGATAATGCTACCATTGATATAACACTTGTATTTTGTGGTTAAAAAGGATTGAATTTCTCTATTATTGATTCAACCCCCCTCTCAGTAATCCAACAATTGGTATCAAAGCAGGTTCCTTCAGGAATCATTTTAACCACTGAAAGGTAGATCATGGAGAGAAAAAACATGTATAAAAATGGAATACCACAGTTTGATGGACATAAGTATGCATTTTGGAGCAGATGGATGAAAACATATATACATGCACATGGATTTGAAATTTTTCAATCAGTTGTAGATGGATAGAAAGAACCAACAATTCCATCGACAAGTGAAAGAGCAATAAAACTCAGTCAAAATAATTCCAAAGCCACAAATGCACTTTTGAATGGTCTTTGTGAATCAATATACACCAAATTTATACATTGTAAATCCTCTAAAGAGATTTGGGACAAACTTCAAAATATTTATGAAGGAGATTCAAAATTCAAAGAAGCAAAGCTTCAAACTTACAAAGGTCAGTTCGAACAACTAAAGATGAAGGAAGATGAGAATATTGCAGCTTACTTCTTATGAGTCGATGAAACAGTAAATGAAATCATAGGATTGGGAGAAGAAATTAAAGAATCTGTAATTGTTCAAAAAGTACTAAGATCTCATCCTATGAGATTTGATCCTAATATATTAGCACTAGAAGAAAGAGTAGATCTAGACTCAATAAGAATGGA
>SNQJ01S0045510.1:0-16492 GCA_010110895.2 Picea sitchensis
ATTCTCTAACCTATCAACATTGAAAATTTAAAAGAACTTGATCATGCTTGAAAGGTATGACCAAGTCACTGTTATTGCATGGGGCTTTTGTTTAAATTATTTTATGCCCTCTTTTCTTTTCTTTTCTTTTTTCTTTTTCTTTTCTTTTTTGTAAAATGAAAAATCAATTCCCAATAAGAACACTAGATACAGGTAATATCTATAATATCCAAGTCATAAGTTGATTCCCATAATTTATGGGGTGATAACACTGAGGAGCATGAGGTTTCTAGGAGCATGAGCAGAGGAAAGTCTTCGATGAAGGGTTCGAGCGAGCTGACAGGGATACCTTTCATGTCAGAGGGAGCATGGAATTAGATGGATTGGAGAGAAACCATGGTAGCAGTTCTGATAGGGAAGACAAGGCTACCTCCAGGTGGTAGAAGTACCTTCCTCGCTAAGAGGGAATGTTGATGTATTAGAATCATAAAAGTACTTTCACATAGGCTCAATGTCTAGCATGTGGAAGTCATATTTGTACCTCTCATAACCTTAAGAGTTCACTTTATGTTTTAATTATTAAAGTGAATGCACTTTTAGATTAATGTGATATCAATTAATTTAAATGCCTAAGTTATTTTGAATTATTAACTTAAGTGAGTTGATTAAATCGTAACCGTTAGATATAAAGTGAAGGGGATATCTAATATGAACCCTTGATCACTTTGGATGAGATATAAGGTTTTGGATTTAAGGTTAGCTCAATGTAATAAAAAGCAGTCTAGGAGAGAGGATGACACACACACATAGAGTGCAAAGATCACATTGAGTGGGTGAAGAGAGTTCATTGAAGTGTGCAGGGGTAGGGCCGAGGAAATGTGCTAAGGGGCAGCAAGGGAGATAACAACTAGGTGGGCTAAGCTATTGTTGCATTGTATTCCTCTAATGGTCCATTATCCTAAGACATTAGCCTGACATTTTTAATAATAAAATCAAACTTGGATATTGTTTTCCCTTCGAGGTTTTTCTAGGGGTGTTTACCCAAATATCTTGTACAATGTTATGGTTTCTGTTTTAATGATTCCACTAATTTTTCGTTAATAACCTAGTTGTGCTAATAATTAATAAAGTGAGTTTATTCAGATTATTAGTCAGGTGCTGGGTTTACAAGAATTAATAGTGACTACTCTGTATCAGGGTGTCAATATTTCTTGGAAGTTGTTGTCGAAGAACAAACTGACCAATACACACATGAGTGACACAAACACAATGGTGAGCTGCCTTGTGAAGACCATCGAGCTAAGGGATCAACTCACTGTGATCGATATAAATATTGAAAATGAAGAGTTAGTGCTCATTTCACTCAATGGTTTCTCTACACCCTAGGAAGGTTTATTCAGAGTATCTATGCTCATAAGCATATTCCATCCTTTGAGAAGCTTTGGGATGCATTTTTCCAAGAATAAAATAGGAAATAAACAAATGCATCTTGAGTAAATGAAGTCCAAAATCTTTCCCTCATCGAAAAGGTGAGGAAAGTCGATAAGGAAAGAGGACCCACAAAGGGTAAGAAAGAAGAGACATGTTCTTCAAATCATGATAAGGAGCGAAGTCATGTGATTTTTTTTAAGTGCCACCATAAGGGACATATTCCAATCAATATCCTAAGGAGAAGAAAGGAAATCATAGGTAATTCAAAAGTAGTGTAGAAGCTTCATCCAAAGTGGACAAGTTTGCATGCAAGCTTGAAAACCACTTTCTCTATGGCTTCAAGTATTTATACCAATACCACTTCTAGTGTTGGTTGGTATGTGGAAAATCGAGCATTAAGATATATTAATTTCAACAAGAAGAACTTCAATGAATTTCAAGAAAAAAATATTAGCATACAAGTGGTGTTGGGGGACAATGCCACATAACTAGTCACTAGAATGGGATCCATCTCTTTCTTAATGCCTTTAGGTGGTGTGCACAAATTGCATGATGTTATCTTTGTACATGGTTTGACAAAGAATTTTCTTTCGGTTTCATCTATCATAGGTTTTTTGTGTATAGTTGAGTTCAATGATCATAAGTGCACTATCATATATTGCAAACACGTGGATTTGGGGGATAATTCCACATAACTAGTCACTGGAATGGGCTCCATCTATTTTTAAATGCCTTCAGGTGATGACCACAGGTTGCATGATGTTCTGTTTGTACTTGTTTTGATGAGGAATTTTCTTTTGGTTTCATCTATCACATATTTGTTGTGTACAATTGAGTTTAATGATCAAAAGTGCACAATCAAATATCACAACCATGTGGAGCACTTCCTCTCTTAAAGGAAATGTTGCGGGGATTGCCAAACTTCAATATCAAGAAGACCGGACTAGCAAGGGTTGTTCACTTGACAAGCATCCAAAGGTTTCCTTCCCATCTAGTGAGAAGAGATTGAGATATATTCTCGAGTTGATACATTCAGATGTATGTGGCTTAAATTCTCCTCTTCACTAACAAGTATTATGTATTATGTGCAAGAGATGGATTTATTTTATGAATACTAAGGATGAAGTGTTCAACAAGTTCACAAGATTCAAAGCCTTTGTCAAAAATCTAAGTACTTCGAACAAATAATGGAGAGTACACCTCCAAGTAGTTTGATCCTTTTAATGGGGAGGGAAGGATCAAGAGGGAGTTGACAATGCCATACAACCCACAACCGAATAAGTTTGCAAAGAGGAAGACCAGATCCATTATTGAAACAACTAAGGCCATGGTTCATGACATGGACTTCCCTGTGTATCTTTGTGTAAGGGCATGCAACACATGTGTTTACATTATGAACCAAAGTCTTGACAATATATTGAAAGAAAAAACTCTAGAACAAGATTTTGGTGGTGAGAAGCCTCATATATCACATTTATTTGTTTTTAGTTGTCCAAATTCTATTCATGTTCCTAATGAGAAAAGGAATAAGATTGAACCCTCCAGTATTGAGGGGATTTTTTTTGGATACATTGAAACTTCAAAGGCTTACCATATCTACATTCCAGCATAACAAGAGACAACAATGAGCAAAGCTGTAGAATTTGATGAGGATGGATGAATCCCAAAGTCTCATGAGCCTCTCACAAAGATTGAGGAAGGTGAAAAGGTTGATGCCCCAAAGTTTGATTTGAAGCAAAAGGAACTATCAAGCAACAAAGGCCTCATCACCATCAAGGTTAACCAAGAAGCCAAGATGGCTTACCCAAAGCTTGCAACATGCACAAGAACAAGCGAGAGTGCCTAAATCCTCTTTTCAGGTTATTCATCCAACTAAGGAGTTTCCTATTTATGTTGCACTAATTTCTTCTATTCCTGACACATAGCCTTCCAACTTCGAGAAGGAAAATGCCCAACAAGTATTGGTAGGATGCCATGAAAAAGGAGTATAACTCTATTCTTAAGAATGATGTCTATGATATAATTCCAAAGCTGACTACGAAGTTATTGATTGATTCCATATGGCTGTAAAATATCAAGCATACAAAGAATGGGAGCATTGAAAAGTGAAAACTGTAAGGGCAAACTCATTGCCAAAGGATTCTCTCAAAAAGAGGGAGTACATCACGATGATACATTTCCCCCAATTGTGAGGTATACTTCTGTCAAAACCATCATGTCTTTAACATATTGTTTGTATGGCCCTTATACCAAACAAATGTAAAGACTATTGATGCTTTTTGTAGCTTTGAGAGGTATTCCCACAAGTTTTCTTGGTGTCTATCATGTGGGGATATTCATTCTCACAATATTGGACTTTTCATTTGGAAAAAATCCCCTTGGATTGGAGCTTGGGGCTTCATGGGCTTGATGATGGGCTTTGGGGGCTTGTGTTGGGTTTTTACACCCACGTTTGAATAAAGAATTCTAATTTAATCTCAAGTTTAGTGGAGGGCTACTTAGAGTAAGATAAGGGATTCTAAACTCACTTTGGACTCCTATAAAGGGAGACGAGAGATTTTGACAATATTATTGTGACATTATGGAGTTAGAATAAGTGAGTGAGAACTTGTGCTAGGAGGCTTGGTGATTTCGACAAGGGTAATCATACAATTTTGGAAAATCTAGCCTAGGGTTTCTTAGACTTTTTGATTTACTATTTTCCGCCAAGGAGAGGCCACATGTGTGAGAGGACAACCATGCGTGTGAGGAACAAGACATGATACGTGTGTGAGGAGAAGAACAATCGCATATGTGATAGAGAAAGGTATGGACAAGCCGCACATGTGGTATGCAACATGTCCATACAGTCACACGTGTGATAGTTGTACGTCAGAAATAGGCCGCATGTGTGACAACTCACACGTGCGAACTTTTGGGTAGGTTGCAGGCCATACAAAGTGACATCAAAAGTTGTATGGATGATGTCAATAGGATGTACAAGCCATATAGTCATACGATTGATGTTAGTAGGCTGTACAATCCATATGACAGGTCAACTAGAACAGGTTTGCAAATTGGGAATTTTCCCGGGATATTTTGCTAATACTTTATGGTTTTGAGAGGACTGGTTTTGTCCTTAGATTTGGTGATTTTGTGACTGATGAGAGATATGATTTTACCCTTAGAAAATTCTAAATTTGATAAGTTTACAGAAAATAAAATTGTGTCTCATGTGCATGGATAATTTCTCTCCGATCTTTATGTTTCCACTGTTGTAATTTTCTGTCATAATTTTAGTGTAAAATTATTCAGTGATGACAACCCTAGGGTTTACTGTTTGGGTCACTTGGAAGTAATTTTAAGATCTGAAGTTAGTTGCATAAAAATTGACATGGTATTAGAGCCGAGGCTTTGAAGAGAGACAAGGGGACCATCTTCTTGAGACACATCACTGTTGCATATTTTTTGTTGCTACAGATTTGTGGTACAACAAATTGTTGTTGTAGATTTATTGTTTTTGTTCTGGGCAGGTCACAATGGTGAACACTCTCAAGAAAGAGAAAAGGGTGGAAGGGGAAACAAACTTCCAGGCTTGGAAGGACAAGATTCTCCTTCTCTTGGAATGATTATTTGGTGGGCTTGTACCAAAGCGAGAATGTAGGCTAGAAATTGATCTTGAAGTACTAGCTCCAAGCTGTTGAAATGTCTATTTCAGACACAGCTGCTAACTACCTCATGAGGATCACTCAGATTTGTGATCAACTTGTAGCCATTAGTGAGGTAGTGGATGATGGTGAATTGGTGAATGTGGCTTTGAGTAGTCTTCCTGAGTCTTGGGAACCATTCATGTAGGGGATATGTGCATGAGATAAAATGCCAGACTTTGAAATATTATGGATTGATTTCATCTAGGAGGAGGCTCAATTAGAATCTAGGAATGGAAAACAAAAAGGTAGCAGTGATGAGAACCAAGCCCTGGTTTCTCATACCAAGAAGAGCAGAAAAGGTGGTTCTCTAGAAAGAGAGGCATCTCCAGAGCTGAGAAGGAATAAGAACCTTAGCAAGGTCAAGTATTTTTCTTGTCACAAGTTTGGTCATTATGATTCACAATGTCCACAGTGGAGGAGAGGGGGAAGGAAGCAACAAGAATCAACAACAGAGGTTGATGAGGTTGCAGACAGGTTTGAGAGGGAGTTCCTATTAGTCTTCTCCCTCTTAGGTACAATGTCCAGTAGTAGGACCTGGTTGTTGGATAGTGGAGCCTCGTGTCATATGACAGGAGCATGGGACTTGTTTGAGAGAATCACAGAAAATGACTCATATGTGTGCTTGGAGCTTGGTATGGGGACCAAGCATGTAGTGCAGGGGTATGGAACAATATGATTCCATATGGATTCAAGAAATGTGTTGAAGGTGACAAATGTGCTATGGGTGCCAAAACTCATGAGGAGTGTGATCTTAGTCTCAACGATTGAGGATAAGGGTTATGTTTTTTTTTTTTCTGGGATGTACATGTGTCATTCATGACCATAGGATATAGCTCCAACACAACGATGGTTCTTTGAGTTAGAGAGAGAAATCTATGTAGGATGAAGGGCCGACCTATGTGAGTTATGTCCAGTAGTAGCATAGTGACAATGGACAAGGAGCGGATAGCTATGAAGGTTGTGTAGACTTAGAGGGAGCCCAAATTTAGAGGGAGTCAACAGATTCAGAGGGAGTTAGATTTCAAAGGGAGTGAGAATTCTCAAAGAGAGAGTCAACTATGCTCCAACACAACAATGGTTCTCCGAGTTAGAGAGAGAAATCTATGTAGGATGAAGGGCCGACCTATGTGAGTTATGTCCAGTAGTAGCATAGTGACAATGGACAAGGAGCAGATAGCTACGAAGGTTGTGTAGACTTAGAGGGAGCCCGAATTTAGAGGGAGTCAACAAATTCAGAGGGATTTAGATTTCAAAGGGAGTGAGAATGCTCAAAAAGAGAGTCAACTATTCATAGGGAGACAAACTTTAGGTGGGAGAGAGGCATCTTCCATGACTGTCAGGAATGTGTCATGGGTTGAATAAGCGATGCAAGAAGCTCAGAAGCAGGAGGCTTCTAGGATCAATGTGTCCTCCAGGGAGGAACCATGCCATACAAAAGGACTTACTTTGGTGACTTGGTGATAGAGAGATAAACCAATCAAGAGGATTAGAGTGCAGCTGTGGTAGCAGATCGAGTGAAAGAGGCAGAGCCACTTCTAGTGTGGGAGACAAAGCTACTTCCAGGTGATGCTTGAGTGGGTGAGAATACCTCCCTCGCTAAGAGAAAGTGTTGATGCTTTTTGTAGCTTTGAGAGGTATTCCCATAAGTTTCCTTAGTGTCAGGCATGTGGGAATATTCTTTGGCACCACATTAGAATTTTCGTTTTGCGAAAACCCCTTGGATTGGAGCTTGGGACTTCATGGGATTTCTGATGGTCGTCATGGGATTTTGTTTGGGTTTCACAACCACATGTGTGAATAAAGAATTGTAATTTAATGTTGATTTTAGTGGAGGGCTCCTTAGAGTAAGCTAAGGGCTTCTAAAATCATGTTGGACTCCTATAAAAGGAGAGGATATATTGTGATAATATTATTGTGACATTATGGAGTTGGCATAAGTGAGTGAGCACTTGTGCTAGGAGGATTGGTGATTTCAGCAAGGGTAATTCTACAATTTTGGAAAATATTGCCTAGGGTTTCTTGGACTTTCTAATTTTTTGTTTTCAGCCACAGAGAGGCCACACACATGAGAGGACAACCACACATGTGAGGATGAATACAATGGTGCAAAAATCACGTCAATCATAGCTTGTATGCATAAGTTATGCCTCCCACAAGTTGACCTACCGTGTTGACCACCATGGTATGAGAGGATGCCATGTTAGCCCCCGTTTCTCACATATATGGTGCTACCCATGTATGTAATTTCAAGAATATTATAGAAAGTCCAAAACCCTATTACATTTGAGGGTTGAGGAAGTAAAAAACCTACCCCTAGATGACTATCAGTCTATGCTAAATACTGGGCCAATAGGAGGAGAAGGGGTTCCATTCTATGTTATTGTATTTTGTTTCATAATAGAGTAGAACAATTGGGAGTGGTAAATTAGAGAGTATAATAGAGGGGGTTAATGTTTGTAGTATCCTAACATGCCAGAGGTTCCAGGTAGCTCCATGGGGAGTTCCTTCTCCATTGTACTTTCATTATTTCCATAATAGAGAAAAGAGAGTAGAGCAACCTCACCTTCTAGCTGGGATTTCTCTCGTAAGGGTTTCCTAGAGAAAATATTTGTGTTATTTTGTGGATGGTGTGTGATTTTATTTTATTATTATCTTTTTTCCACATTTTATCTATTTCATGCATAAGCATAAAATCATTAACTAAATATTCTTAAATCTAATGGAATTTTAACCTTCATAGTGTAGATTTCAATTTTATATATCAGATATGTTGTGATGAACAGTTCCAGTGGAATATCCACGATAATTTACAGATCATATTGGTATCAGAGTGAGGTTTTCTTTTGGGTATTTGTGGAAATTTGTAGGATCCAGGAATTGAATTGAATATAATTCACAAGAACCCTAGCCATGGAAGACGAGTTTGTTCATAACAACCCTTGAGATCCAATAGAAGATATATTTGAGATGTTGGAAGTGCAAGTCATCGACATTAGTTGCAATATGAACGTCCTCATGGTGGCTCTAGAAAGCAAGCTTAGACTGTTTAGAGATGATGGTGGCTCTAACTCAGAGATCAGATCATAGGGGAAATCAATATATTATGAAGACCAAGGAAAGGAGTCGTAGAAAGAATCTGAGAAAGAGTAGCTGAGTTTGAGTGTCGTTAACCCTTCACAGTCCCTATTCAATATGGAAGTGAAAATGGACACAAAGACATACCAAGGTGATATTGATGCATTAAAGATGAAACATTGGTTGTAACAACTAAAATTTTATTTTAGCGTCCACCATATAGATGAAGAGTAGAAGATTTCATTTGCTAGATTGAATTTAGAGGGCGATGCTTTAACCTGGTGGGAAAGACATACATAAACTCTTAGGCTGGAGGGTGATCTGCCAGTAACTAGGTGGGATGACTTCAAAACCCTTATCAAGTCCAAATTCTACCCTATTGGGTATGTAGAGGCCCAATATATATGTTGCCACTACTTCAAAAAGAGGAAAGGGTAGAGTGTACATGAGTGCACCATTGAGTTTAGAAAGATTGCCATCATGCTGGGTATCTCTCCCAAGAACCCAAATGTAATCCTCAAGTGTTTGGGGTGTTTATAAAGTCATATACAAAAGTAATTGATTCTCTTAAAGCAAAGGATAGTGGATGAGGCCTATGTATAGGCATAGTACCTGGAAAACATATGCCAAAAGAAGGGGAAACCAAGTGGCTCGAAGCAGAAAGAACACCAAGAAGTTTCCAAGGAGGGGAAGAAGAAGTGAAAAGGGGGAAAAGATAAGAAGACAACAACCACTACACATTAGTGCAAAGATCCTAACAACCATTGCAACATTGATGGCCGCACTGAGGAAAAGTGTTGGAAACTACATCCAGAGCTGAACTTGAAGAACCACAAGAAGGATGGAAAAAAAAAGAACCTTCTAGTCACACATTTAAGCAATCAGGTGGAAATTAGCTTAGATGTGGATGAAAATATTGTCTACACATATGTGTAGAAGGAGGTGAATCTGAGTAGCCTTCATCACTACGAAGAGAAGGAGATGACTGAGCTCTTCCACATAAATATTCTAGTCAAGAAGACCAATATAGATGCTATGATCGACTTTGGTTCACAGGCTAATCTCATAACAATGGATATGGTCAACAAGTTTGGATTGGAGGTTCAATATCATCCTAGTTCATATCCATTGGGTTGGGTAAACAAGGATGCAAAGATCAAGGTAACAAAGCAGTGCAAGATTAAATTTGTTGATTTTAAAGATGGAGTAGAATTGGATGTAGTACCACTGGATGTATGCAGAGTAGTGTTTGGAAGCCCCTACATGTATATGAGGGATGCTATATTCATGCTGAGAGACAATCATTATCCCCTCATCAAGGAATATAAATCCTTCATCTTCAATGCGCACAAAGGCAAATGAAAACTTTCACTGGTAAGTGACGATCACGCTAAGAAATTGATTAGTTCTACGAAGAAATATGTTTTACTTTTTTTAAGAGAAAATAAATTTGGTGAAGAGTAGTCAAAAGTAAAGACATCCCTGGAAGGGTGTACTAAAGAGTAGAAACATTAGTTGGAGGAGTTGATACATGCATATAGAGGAGTGTTCCAGGATCATAAAGTGATACTACCCAAGAGGTATGTGGAGAAAAAAATACAAGTATTTCCAAACTCCTCATTGCTGAATATTGGTTTATATAGACTGTCTATTCTAGAATCAAATGAAGTAAAGAAGTAGTTGCATCAGTTGTTGGAGAAAGGTGTGATTCGACCAAGTACCTCAACTTGTGGGTCACCCATCATAATTTTTCCCAAGAATAATGGAACTTGGATAATGTGTATCGATTACAAGGCCGAACAAGATTACACTAAAGAATTGGTACCCTCTACCTAGGATTGATGATCTGTTGGACCAACTGTAGCATTCCAAGTACTTCACTAAGATAGATTCAAAATTAGGATATCACCAAGTATGCATAAAAAAAGAAGATGCATGGAACACTTCCTTCAATACAAGGAAAGGTTTGTATGAGTGGTTGGTTACACCATTCGGTTTATGCAATGCACCATCTACATTTACGAGACTAATGAATGATGTTTTATGCCCTTATATAGATTCATGTGTTATTGTTTATTTGGATGATATATTGGTTTATAATTCTTCCGAGGAGGATCACATCTCACATCTTATGCAGGTTTTAGAGACCTTGAAGAAGCCCCAACTACTGGCCAATATCAAGAAATGCAAGTTTACTTAACAATGCTTGGTGTATCTGGGGTATGTGATTGGTGGAGGTGATCTCAAGATATATCTCGTTAAGATGTATACCATCATGAAATGGACAGTTCCTACAAATTGCATAGAATTTAGGATCTTTATTGGGGAATCATAGTATTTGTGGAAGTTCATAGCTTCATTTTTAGTAGTAGATGCACCACTCCATGTAATAACAATGTGCGGTAAGAGTTTCCAATGAGGGAAGAATCACCAAAAGGCCTTTGATGAGCTGAAAATAAATATTAGTCAAGCACCAGTTCTCGCACTACCAAACTTGCAAAATCCCTTCGAAGTGGAGAGAGATGCAAGTGGGTATGCCATGGGAGCAGTCCTGATGCAAGGAGGAAGGCACATTTGTTAACATTTTGAAGTATTTTATGGGGCAGTTATCAACTACCCTACCTACGACAAGGAGCTCTATGCCTTGTTACACATTGTCAAAAAGTGGAAGCACTATCTAATGGGAAAGGAGACCCTCATCCACATAGATCAATAGTCACTCCAATATTTGCAGGCCAAGAGTAAGTTACATCAAACCAAAAACTACAAATGGATGGGGTTCTTACAAAGATTTCATTTGGTCATAAAGTATAAGAAGGGTGGCACAAACAAGTTTGCAGACATGTTTTCATGGCCATCCACATCCAATATTACAAATTTGGGAACTTTGATGCACATGGATCCTTTTACCCATGATGCATACAAAGAGGCATAAACAAAAGGTGAGGACTTCAAGGAGGTGTTTCAACAGTTATAAGTCCAAATTCATATAGAAGAAGGTGACGACAAGGCTGACTATCATTTCCAGAATGAATTACTTTGCAATCTTGACAAGCTTTATGTTCCTAAAGGTGAACGATTACAACTGATCATAGAGGCTCACACCTCCAAGGTTGCAGGATATTTTGGTGTTGGGAAGACAATTTCCAACTCACATAGGTATGTGTACTAGTCCACAATGCAAGAAGATGTAGCATGATATATTAGAGGATGTATAATTTGTTGTATGAGCAAGCCTAGTCACATGAAGCAAGGAATATACCATCCCTTTCCTATACCCACTTGACCCCGGGAAAGTATTTCCATGGCTTTTGTGGGAGGTTTACCAACAACCAGGAAGGGACATGACTATCTATTTGTGGTAGTTGACTGGTTTTACAGAATGTGCATTCTCATGCCTTGTAACAAGACCATCAATGGACAAGAAGCAACAAACAAGTTCTTTGAACAAGTCTAGGTGCACTTTGGGATACCAAAGAGTATCATTTCAGACAGGGACACCAGATTTATCAGTGCCTTCTGGAATACATTGTGGGAGAATATGGACACTAAGTTCAAGAGGTCTACAATATTCCATCCATAGACATATGGGCAGACGAAAGTAGTCAACTAAAATTTCATGCAACTTTTGAGGGATTATAATCAGAAGCATCCAAAGACTTGGGATGAAAATATGATCTATATACAACACTCTTACAATAGAGAAATCCACACTTCTACTAGTAAGTCACCTTTTGAAACTTGATTTGGATATTTTCCATCTTCACCCTTAGATGTTGTATATGGAAAACAAGGTGGAGTCAAAGAGTACCACATAAGAGATGCATTAAAAGTAGAAAACAATGTTGAGAAGATCAAGTAGAACCATTTGCAAGTACATGAGACATTGAAGAAGTCACAAGAAAAGTACAAGGCTAGACATGACCAACACATAACAAAGAGAATGTTTCAAGTGGGAGACAGAGTATGATTACAGTTGAATAAGGAAAGACCATAAGTTCATGGTAAGAATATCAAGGCTTTGTGGTATGGTCCTTTTGAGGTATTGCAAAAGGTGGAAGATAATGCATACAAACTTAATCTACCCCCATGCATGCACATTTACTCAGTAGTCAATGTGGAGAATATCAAACTATATGAGCCCTCCATGTTGGATCAGGAGGAGGAGCAATTCCTACATTACATAGAGGATTTAGAACCAAATGCTTAGGCAAATTTGGCAGAGGACACAATTTTGCAGAAGCGGTTCATAACGACAAGACATGGGAAGCATGGATTTTGGCGGGTTGGGTTGGAAGGAGAACTTCGAGGCAAAGCAAAGTGGTACTCTAGGGAGAAGGTAGAGAAAAAATTTCCTCACCTCATTCAGTAAATATTTTGGGGACCAAAATCCTCCCTAAATGGAGAGGTATGATCCGAATTGGATCATTATATCATTTTTCATCTATCTCGATGCTTTCAGAGTGGAATGGAGGAATCATCTTGTAGGTTAATTTTAGTGGTAGGTACCCTCTTGGAAAATTGGGGTTCGAAACCTTCCAGATCCATTTTGAGGCATCAAACAACATTTTTTGGGTTAAAACTTTCCCAACATAGTTGGAATCTCGAGACACTATTCTACACATCGAGTCCTTTACAATGGTGCAAAAATTGCATCAATTAGAGCTTATATGCAAAAGTTATGCCTCTCGCAAGTTGACCTACTTTGTTGACCACCATGGTATGAGAGGATGCCACATCAACCCCTGTTACTCACCCATATGGGGCTAGCCACATATGTAATTTCAAGAATATTCTTTAAGGTACAAAACACAATCAAATTTGAGGGTTGAGGATGTAAAAAACCTGCCCCTAGATTGCTATTGAGCTATGTTAAATACCAGGCCACTAGTAGGAGAAGGAGTTCCATTCTATGTTATTTTATTTTGTTCCATAATAGAGGAGAACAAATGAGAGTGGGAAATTAGAGAGCATAACAGAGGGGGTCAATGTCTGTAGTAGCCTAATAAGCCACATGTCTCGGGTAACTCCATAGGGAGTGCCTTCTCCTTTGTACTTGCATTATTTCTACACCAGAGAAAAGAAAGCATAACAACCTCACCTTCTAGTTGGGATTTCTCCCATAAGGGTTTCCCAAAGAAAATCTTTGTTATTTTGTGGATGGTGTGTGATTTATTTTACTGTTCTATGTTTTCCGCATTTTATCTATTTCATGCAAAAGCAAAAAATTAGTAACTAAATATTCTGGAATCTAAAGGAATTTAACCTTCATATTGTATATTTTAGATTTATTTATCAGATCTGTTTTGATGAACCATTCTAGTGGAATGTTGATGACAATTTACAGATCATTCTTCACCAAGATTTGCTTTAATTATTTGGTTGGTTTAACATGTAGTTGTTTCTTCCATTTAACCATGGTACTTTCTTCATCATGCTCTTATCCCTCATGAAACTCATATAAGTTGGCCACATTAAATATTGGAGAACTTTCAAAATATTCCGACAATTCTAACTTATATGCATTATCATAAATCTTTCTCATAATTCAACATGGTCCAATTTTCTTATAATTTAGTTTCCTTATTCTTCATAGACTTGAAGCTTTGTTTCATGGATCTTCTTGCTTGGCACTTTATTTAAGGAGGACATCCACCATTTTAGGCCTCCTTGCAAATTCTTCCATTCCTACTTGATGGAACATTTTTATTGGAGATATCGCACTTGCTATCTTTGGAGTGTTGATATCATTCAAACCCTAGATGGATGAAGAAGTCTAGTTGAGGAGAGGAAATCTCACTAATGATGCCACACATGCCACCTTATGAGGGTTTTTACTTGGTCTTTAGAATTTATTTCATGATTTGAGGAGGACGTCTCACATTGGAGAGACATGTATCCAATATTGGAGGGTTTTCCTTGATCGTTGCAATCTTTTCCATTCCATTGATGAGGATGTTTTACATTGGAGGAGATATAGGATGTTACAAACCCTATATCTAGGATTTTGTTGCATGTTTTGAGGACATCCTAGCTTTAGGAGAAATTATCTTTTGACAATATACCTAGATGTTTTCTAGATCAATGACACTAGATGTAAAGTAGCTATGGTATTTCCAAATTGTGGTCATAATAGAATTTTCAACAAAAAATTGATGGAGTTATGGTGTTTTCAAAACTAGTGTGAGGGACCATTCCAAGTATCCTGTGCCACTTGGAGGTTGTCATTTGCACATTTACTGAGGAGCTATTGATGGAGAGACTTCTCTTGGAATATTTTAAGGAGGATGTTGGAGATTCAACATCTTCTCATCCCTTGTTGATGGTGACGTCCTACCTTTTGGAGAGTTTTCTTGTTGGAGATTGTACACATGTGTCTTGACCACCACTTATTTATGTAATGTTGACCATGTCACATGGAGGATATTACCTTTTTAATCCTCCCTAGGATATATCTAGGGTTTTCCTTAGACATTATTATTTTATTGTATATGAAGATGGAGCTAAAACCTAGATAAGGGTTTTCTCTCTTCATTATTTCTCATGGTTGATTTTTGAGGAGTCTTTCCTCTTGGAGCTTTATTTAATATTTTTTTTGGAGGCTTGATGGAAATTTGAAGGGTTATTTCTTATCATATGTGAAACTATATTTTGTTTATTATTCTTGTTGGTGGATGCTAGGAGTTACTTGCAAATACCTGAGTCATGATATGCCATAAAGAAGGTTTCATTTACCACATGTGAAAGGGTTTTCAGTGCTAGACATCTTCTCCTCTTAATCCCCTTTGATGTCATATTTTTGAATGTATTATATTGCATCTATCATCTTGTTAAGAGTGGTTATTGGATCGATACTTCATTGTAGGACTCACTCTTATAACATTGTTTGAGTTTGGTACCTTTAAGGACCCATCCAAATACTTTCATCATTCAACAACAAGTTAAGGTTTATTGTGGCATGTATGATAAGTCTATGTGTCAAGCATTCATGAATTGTTCTCTTTGTATTATCCTCTTGAATCCTTTGGCCCAAAATTGGATAGTGATGCAGATTGGATCATCATATAATTTTTCATCTATCTTGGTACTTTCTGGGTGGAAAAATTGGAGGAATTGGCTTGTAGGGTCCATTTTAGTGGCAAGTCCCAGTTTGGAGATTTGGGGCCCGAAACCTTCCAGAGCCATTTTAAGGCATAAAATGACATTTTTTGGAGCAAAAAATTTGTAATTATATCTCCCATTCCCTTAACATTGTTCTACACATTGAGACCTTTCCAACGGTGCAAAAATCACCTCAATTAGAGCTTGTATGTGAAAGTTATGTCTCCCACAAGTTGACCTAACTTGTTGACCACCATGGTACCAAGTAGATGCCACGTCAACATCCATTAATAACACATGTGGGGATATCCATGTGGATATTTCAAGAACATTCTAGAAGGTCCAAAAGACTTATCATTAATTGAGTGTTAAGGGACACAAAAAACCTAACCGTAGATGACTATCAGGCTATGTTAAATATCGAGCCGCTAGGAGGAGAAAGGGTTCCATTCTTTATCATTGTACTTGTTCCATAGTTGAAAAAAGAATATAGGAGTAGGATTTCATAGAATAACAGAGGAGGAAGAATATTTTGTAGTAGCGATTCATGCCATAGTGTCAAAGGAAACTCCATGGTGAGTGCCCCCTTTCTTTTTACTTGCATTTCATAGTGAAAGAAAAGAGAACAACACATAGACCTCACCTTCTAGTTGGGGTTTCTCTCATATTGGGTTTCCCATGATACATGTCGTGTTCATTTGTGTGGATGGCGTGTTCTTTTTATAGTTCTTTCATTTTTTGTATTTTCAATTATCTTTCATAAATTTGAGCAATAAGCTAGTGTTAATAAATATGAGATCTAAGGAAATAAACTTGCATAATAAAATATTTTAGCATAATACAAGATGTATTGCCACAAATTGTTCCAGTGGAATATCCATGGCAGTTTATAGATCAGATAGTGATGCAGGAGCATCGATCCACCTTAGAAACACGCCAAAATTCTATCACATCAACGCGCATTTCAGAAAGGGAGAGTCATTGACCCTCCCATTTTTCTTAAATTTGAAATTTGATCCCATGGGGATTTGTGTTGTAAGGTTGTAAGAACCGAGCCATACCTTTGTACAGGTAGTGGTTAGGGTTGCCTGTAGCAGGTCCAGATCATAGTCAGGTCTGGATCAACATTTATGTAATGAGCCGTAGGAAGTATGGTACCGTAACTAAGACAGTGATAGCACTATGGCAGTGGAGAGGATAAGCTTGTAGAACCCTTG
>SNQJ01S0045510.1:17047-38836 GCA_010110895.2 Picea sitchensis
AATAACTCGAGAGAGTTTTTATAGAAGAAGCAGAACTTGAGAGAGAGTTAGGTTAGGATAACTTGAGAGAACTGGGACTTTGTTGAAGTCCAGTTTTTGTAAACATCTGTATAGACACACAGAGATAATAGAAAGGCAATTTTTCCTGCATATAGTGTGTTTATGTATTTGTATTAATTATTATGTTTTTGTGTATTTCATGGTTTGAATTCGTAAACTGGTGAATTATTGTATAAGTTTGAATTTTTTCTCATCTTTGAGTTCCGAGTGCAAGGAGTGTACACAGTTTGCAAGAAGTGCATTGACAGAGGTGATTTAACCTCAGAGAAGCTAAGGATATATAGCATTGAACCTTCATCAACAGAATTGAAAGGAGTGCACATAAAGAACTCTGTGTTGAGTTAGTAAAGAGACAGAGTTATTGAACACTCTGTAAGGAGAAGCTCTGCAAGGTGTGCATCGAGCATGGAGAATTCCAGGAGGGAGAGAATCATTTCTTTTCAAGAAATCCTTCGGATTTGAGTTTGACGAAATCCCAGAAATGCAAGGAGTGCGTGGGGGATCGAAATATTCGAGGATATAAAGCTCAGAAGGGATAATGCAAGGAGTGCATGGGTGATGAACTTATTCTAAGTCCTAAAGCTCAGAAGAGATATTTCTTCCAGAAGCACAAGCGAGATCCAAAGTAGTCAGTTTTGCAGGAGGAATTTCAAAGGTCAAAACCTTTGAATACTGACAAAACTCTTCCAAGGTGGAAGAAGTCAAAATATCAGGAGGAGGAGTGAAAAAATCCGTCAGATCGGTTGTGGAGAGGAGACTGGACCATTAGATCAGTATCCAGTGAACAGAGGAAGTGTAGAGGAGAATAACAAACCTCATCTGTTGGATCTGAGCGCAGAGGATCAACAATCCTTGGATCTGGAGGTAAGTGCACAAGACTTAACCCTTGTGTGCGCAGGAGAGTGGACTCGTCAAAGTCTCGAAGTCTCGAAGTGAACAGGGACTGTCCATCGTCCATGGCGACAGGTGGTGAAAGATCTGAGTTTTGGGTGAAAGCACTCTGGGAGGAACGAGTGTGCAGGAGTTGAAACTCCTGAAACCCAAAGACCCAAAGCAGATAGAGGCCATTAAATCAAGGGAGATACATGCATCAAGAAATCATGTGTTTCAGGTGAAAGCACCCCGGGAGAAACGAGTGCATAGGATTTTGAAACTCCCGAAGCCCGAAATTCCAAAGAGAAGAAGAGCCAAAGAGTTGAGAGCCATCGATCTGCAAGGGGACACTTGTCAATTCATCGTGAGCTCTGAGTAAATGGTTGTGGGATTTGAGTCGAAGAACTGAGACTACCAAAGACCAAAGTGTCGAAGCCACTTATTACTGTTGATCGTGCAAGAGGGTACGTGTCAACAGATTGTTGATTCTGAGTGAAAGCATCTGGAGGAGAGCGAGCAAAGAAGTGTTGAAGAGATGAAGAGAAATCTTGACCGTCAGATCCAGAAAGGTCTGAATCTTGACCATATGGTGAAAGATCGTGAACTCTGGGTGAAGTCATTCCGGGAGAACACAAAGGAGAAGGGTTTGAAATTGCCGAAGCCCCAACAGCCGAAGCAGATGATAGCCATTGATCTGGGTTGGACAGGTGTCACCAGATCGTGAACTTCGGAGGATCGTACTCCAGGGTTTTTGTGAAGTAGTGTTTCGGAATATCCCAAAGTGCTGAAGGCCGAAGTGTTTAAGGGCTGTTGATCCTGAAGGGAGCACATGGATCGTTGATCTGCAAAGGGATACGTCGAGGATGAAGATTCATTCTGTTGGACAACCATTGGATCAGGGAGGGCATGTATCAGAGGATCCAACACTCCAGAAGTTTGTGTTTGTTGACATTTGAGAATATCAAAGGTCGAAGTCCTAGAAACGATGAGAGCCTTTGATGTGAAAGTGGACACACAACGCCAGATCCAGAACTCCAGAGGAAAGCGGAGGAGAAAAAGGTCTGAAGACTCAGAGAAAATCTCGATCGTTGATTGAGGAGGGAGAGGAAGGAACATCGATCTGGTTGAGGAGACCAAAGTCCTGAAGTGGGAGCAAATCCGTCGATTTAGGAGGACGCGTTGCAGAAAATCTACCTTTTCGGAGAAATCTCTCTGGAAGGAATGAGAAATTGAGAATTGAAAGTCTTGAAGGCTAAACTCACGGAGGATATCTTGGCCATATATTAAGGGGGACAAGTGTCGATAGATATTCTACTTTAGAAGATTGTCACACAGGGGAAAGAAAAGGTTGAGAGTTGAAAATCCCGAAGGACGAACTCACGGAGGAGATCGTGGTCATAGATTAAGGGGGACAAGTGTCGATAGATCTTATACTCTGGAAGATTGTCACATAGGGGAAAGAAAAGGTTGAGAGTTGAAAATCCTGAAAGCCGGAAAGTTGGAATCAACAACAACCATTGATTTGGAAGGGAGCTACGTGTTGAAAAATCGTGGAGATATGGGATCGTGCGTGGAAGGAGGAATAAGAAGGGAGGAAAGGGGATTTTATAGGAGCCTTTGATCATAGATCATCGCCGAAAGAAAGAGATCGATGGATGGGAATATTTGCAGGGCCATGACATGCTAAGATGTTAATTCTCCTTGAGCGGGCCACAATTTCAACCACAGTTTTAACCAAGGGATACGTGGCAGTTGGAGGTGAATTGCGGGGTGAAAAGCGGGTTGGTCTAAAACCACTCTTTCTCCCACCCACAATTTCACATTTGCGCAAGGACACAACTCGGGGCCATATGAAGAAGGGGATAATTGCAGAAGGAGCTAGCACCTGAACCTTAGTATTTTGGAAGCGCACAAGAATAGCTCATGTGTTTGATAGAACATGCACACAGAAGGAAAAGGGGCATATGTATAATTGATTTGGGTTCAATTAGGAGCCTGAAGATTTAATCTAACTCATAAATTAGAAAGATCCTAGACTGAGAGGTCGCATAACCCCAGGAGAGGAGGGGGGATGCATCAGGTGGTATCAGAGCCATAATTTTTGTTTGCAGACAACAGGCAAAGGGAGAGACGGTGAAAAGAGATACTCTGATACCAGGTGGTATCAGAGCCATAATTTTGCTTGCATACAATAGGAAAAGGGTGAGACAATGACAGGAGATACTCTGATACCAGGTGGTATCAGAGCAGGTTTTTGTTTGTATATTTCAGGCAAAAGAGAAAGATGAGGAGGCCATTATTTTTTTTGAAGACAACAAACAAGAGGGAGATGATAAAAGGAGATAATATGATAACATCAAGTGGTATAAGAAGTTAAAGTTTTCCTGTACAGAGCAGGTGAAGGAATCAGGGTACTGATGATCTGTGAGAAGGTTGTTGCACATGCACAACAACAAAAATTTAAATAGCCAGACAAGATGTAAGAGAAGATGGAGATACTCTCGGATGTAGAGTGACCCATAGGTTTTCCAAGAGGGCAGTTAGAAGGTCGAAATGGCTAGTGAAGGCCATAAGCATGGTCGAAGAGAAATCCACAAGCAGAAATGAAATCCAGAGGTGGATTCAGAGCTCAATGAGATAAGAGCAAAGATGGAACAACTAGCATTGAGGATGCAACAGGAGGTAAAGGTACATTGGAGGTACGAATGTCCTCTAAACAGGAAGGAAAAATGGTCTGTTCAAAATTTGTGGGCCAGAAAGCAACAAAAAGTGTTGAGAAGGTGGTTGAGGCATGCTGAAGACCTCAGTAACACATAGGAGGAGATGGTTTACATCTGTAAACCAAAAATTAGGAGACACCTCAGTGATGATGAGGAGGTGAGATCAGATGAAGATCTCATAAATTTCCAGGTGGGAAGAAATGGACTTTCAAGTTTCCATGTGGGAAATAGAAAGAGATCAATGGGAGGTCTCATATACTTCCAAGGGAGAAGTGATGAAAGTTTAGATTTCTAGGTGGACAATGAGATGGGATCGATTGATCTCATAGACTTCCAGGTGGGTATAAGAGAAGTCCCAAACTTCTAGGTGGGCAAGGGAAGGAAGGTGAGACTGTCAGAAAGTCTTAGGAGCTCAAAAGTGAGTTCATGTTAGCAAGAAGTGATGATAGGTGAAAATTGATGTGGATTTGAAGACCATGTGAATGAAGATGATGAGAAGTTAAATACTTCCACCATAAAAGAGGAGGATCATAGGAGAATTCTGATTATTGGAGGGATCAAGAAATTCTTACCAAACAACCAAGTGGAGGTCGGTGCACATGATGAAGGTGAAACAACATAAGAAGTAAGACAACCAACAAAAACTTTCAAAGAGGAAGAAATGGAACAGACACTGATGTCTACCCCAACATAAGGAGATGAGCATTAAAAAGAATGACTCAAAATTTTCAGCCAGGAAGCTAAACAGGAGATGACTGCAACATTGAAACCTGCAACATAAGAGGAAACGAACAACATGGATTTTGCTGAGATGTATGAAGAATTAGAAGCCCTAGAGAGAAGGGTAATAGTGAAAATATTTCACATCCAACAGGCTAAGTTCAAAGCAGATGGAGGAGCATACAAGCCAGGAGAGAAATTGGAGGAAGCTGGGGATGTACCAACAGAGGAGCTGACAGAAGAAACCAATATGTCAGAGGAGAAATCTTAGTAGTATCTCGGTGATGAGACTACAGAACTGGAGCCTACAACAAGGTGGCAAAATAATTCCACAAAAGAATAAGAAAATGATATGGGGGGTCAAGATGATCTACCCACTGATAAGGAAGAGTTGCAACAGAGAATACTATAGAAGAAGAGCCAACCACTGGAGCAACTGGACAGGGTGATAGAGGAGATCGGGAAGTTTATGTTGCGGTCAACATAAGTAGTCGACAAAGGGGAGCTGAACATAAGAGATCCTACAATAGTAGTAAGAAATAAACAGAAGAAGAAGCAACAACAACAGTAGTAGCATAGCTGGAGAGGATTAGGAGGAAAACTCCAAGGGAGAGTTTGGGATCCATGAGGATTTCAACACTGGAGAAGAGGAGCTCATGAGAAGGAGCTCATGATTTTACCAATAGTGGAGTATGATGCAAGAGAATCGCTCCACCTCAGCAATGCGCCAACATTCTAACACATAAACGTGCATTTTAGAAAGGGAGAGGCATTGACCCTCCCATTTTTATTAAATTTGAAATCTAATCCCATGGGGATTTATGTTGTAAGGTTGTAAGAACCGAGCCATACCTTTGTACAGGTAGTGGATAGGGTTGCCTTAAATGGTTGCCTATAGCAGGTCCATATCTTAGTCATTTCTGGATCAACATTTATGTAATGAGCCATAGGAAGTATGTTGCCATAACTGAGATAGTGATAGAACTAAGGCGGTGGAGAGGATAAGCTCGTAGAGCCCTAGTTTTGTAAAAAGGAGAGAGAGAGAGAGATCTTGGTAGAGAGTTCGAATAGGGGAAGAAAAACTCGAGAGAGGTATGATAGTAGAAGAAAAACTTGAGAGAGACTTAGGTTAGGAGAGCTTGAGAGAACTGGGACTTTGTTGCAGTCTAGTTTTTGTAAACATTTGTATAGACACACAGAGATAATAGGAAATAAATTTTTCCTGCATATAGTGTGTTTATGTATTTGTATTCATTATTATGTTTTTATGTATTTCATGGTTTGAATGCGTAAAATGGTGAAGTATTGTATAAGTTTCAATTATTTCTCGTCTTTGAGTTTCGAGTGTAAGGAGTGTACACGGCCTGCAAGGAGTGAGTTGACAAAGGTGAGTTAACCTTAGAGAAACTCAGGAGAGATAACATTGAACCTTCATCAACAAAAGTGCAAGGAGTGCACAGAAAGAACTCTGTTTTGAGTTTGTAAAGAGACAGAGTTACTCAACACTTTGTAAGGAGAAGATCTATAAGGTGTGCATCGAGCAAGGAGAATGCCAGGAGGGAGAGAAGAATTTATTTTCAAGAAATCCTTCGGATCTGAGTTTGACGAAATCCTAGAAATGAAAGGAGTGCATGGGGGATCGAAATCTTCGAGGAGATCAAGATCAGAAGGAATAACGCAAGGAGTGTGTGGGTGACGGAATTATTCTAATTCCTAAAGCTCAGAAAAGATAATTCTTTCAGAAGCATAAGCGAGAACCAGAGTAGTTGGGTTCACAAGAGGAAGTTCAAAGGTCGAAACCTTTGAACAGCTCAGGAGGGGAAGTGACAAAAGTCGTCATATCTGTTGTGGAGAGGATCCTAGACCTTTAAATTAATGTCCAATGAACAAAGGAAGCGCAGAGAAGAATAAATATCTCATTCATTGGATTTGAGCGCAGAGGATCAACAATCGTTGGATACGAAGGTAAGTTCACAAGACTTAACCCTTGTGTGCACAAGAAGCGGACGATAGTTGTTGATCTGGGTTGGACAGGTGTCACTAGATCGTGAACTTCAGAGAATCGTACTCTGGGGTTTTTTTGAAGTAGTGTTTCAAAATATCCTGAAGCGTTAGAGGCCGAAGTGTTTAAGGGTTGTTGATCCCAAAGGGAGAACGTGGATCATTGATCTGTGAAGGGATATGCGGAGGACAAAGATTCATTTTGTTGGACAACTATTGGATCAAGGAGGACATGTGTCAGAGGATCTGACACTCCAGAAGGATTCACTCCAGAGGTTTGTGTTTGTTGAGATTTGAGAATCCTGAAGGCCGAAGTCTCAGAAATGACGAGAGCCATTGATATGAAGGTGGACATGCAGCGCCAGATCCAGAACTCCAGAGGAAAGCAGAGGAGGAAAAGGTCCAAAGACCCAGAGAAGATATCATTTGTTGATCGAGGAGGGAGAAGAAGGACCATTGATCTGGTTGTGGAGACCAAAGTATAGAAGCAGGAGTAGAGCCGTCGATTTAGGAGGATGCGTGGTAGACGATCTACCATTTCAGAGAAATCTCTCTGGAAGGAACGAGAAATTGAGAATTGAAAGTCTCGAAGGCCAAACTCGCAGAGGATATCGTGGCTGTAGATTAAGGGGGACAGGTGTTGATAGATCTTCTATTCCGGAAGATTGTCACACAGGGGAAAGAAAAGGTTGACATTTGAAACTCCCGAAGGTCGGAAAATCCAGAATCAGCCACAATCGTTGATTTGGAAGGGAGCTACGTGTTGACAGATCGTGGAGATCTAGGATCTCGCGTGGAAGGAGGAAGAAGAAGGCAGGAAAGGAGATTCAATAGTATATGTTGATCAAAGATCATCACTGAAAGCGAGAGATCAACGGACATGAAGGATTGCGGGGACAAGACATGCTCAGATGTTAATTCTCCTTGAGCAGGCTGTAATTTCAACCACGGTTTTAACTAAGGGATACGTGGCAGCTGGAGGTGAATTGCGGGGCGAAAAGAGGGTTGGTCTAAAACAACTCTTTCCCACGCCCGCAATCGCATGTTTACGCAAGAACACAATCCCAGGCCATATGAAGAGGGGGATAATTGCAGAAGGAGCTAGTACTTGAACCTTAGTGTTTTGGAAGCGTGCATGAATAGCTCGCGAGTTTGACAGAACTTGCACACATAAGGAAAAGGGGCATGTGTATAATTGATTTGGGTTCAATCAGGAGCCCGAAGTGTCAATCCGACTCTGAAATTAGAAAGATACTATACCAAGAGGTCGCATAAACCTAGGAGGGGAGGGGGGCTGCATTAGATAGGAAATATTACCCTATCTTCCATCACCCTTTTATTCTCATTATACTACAAAAAGACACAAAAAACATTGTTTTTCTAGAGCTATCTATTCACGTCACCTTTACTAGAATTATGTCTCACTGTTATTTAAAGTATTATATGCCCCTTTGTGTGTGGTGGTACAACTCTTCACTATTTAGTTCTTGTTTCCAATAAATCTTTGATTTTTATCAGGTAAAATAGCTCGCTGCTAAGAAGGTGTTGGTGTTTCCTGTTGGAAATAGTGTTGTCATTGATGTCAAAGGAGACATATGGTTGGAAACAATGCTGCACAATGTTGTTGTCATTGATGTCAAAGAAGACAGACTGTTGGACACAATGTTACACAGTGTTATCAAAGAGTATGAATGCCTCTATTGTTGAGTTGATGAGCTACTACATATCTACCTTGTGTAATGAAGGTGAGATAACAAAGGAATCATATATACTACAAATCGAACCAGGTAGAGGAAGAAGAGAATGTCTATGCATGTTAATGAGGGTCTATGTGAAAGCAAAGCGATAGTGAACAATCAACCCAAATGAGATTGAACAAAAGAGGAGGGGATATGTGATTAGAAATTGGAAGAGACAATCCCATCAAAGGTCTAAGCATTATTAAGGTTTTGAGCCCAGTTAACTAGATCAATCACAGTCTATTGAAGTTTGAGGATGCAGTGGAAGTGTTCTTGCACAAATGATTTATCCCACATTCATGGGGAAAACCATGTTTGAAGAATTTGTAAGGAAAAACATTATCACATAAGTTTGAATGCGAGTGGAAGAGCCACAAAACCATGCATTTATCAAATTAAATCCTGACCGTTTATCATCAAAGATCAATGATCAAGATCAAATGTCGAGGGGCCCAGTGTATATTTCCATATTAAATATCACTTGAAAATTTCAAACCTATTACGTGAGTTTCTGGGGGCCCGGGGGGCTGATAGGCCCCATAGACATAATATCCCAGGGGACTGTGGGGTCAATACCCCAATAGTGGGGTCCACAATATCAACATATCTTTTATATATGGAGAAATTGGATGTACAACATTAAGAAATTCTGGGGGCCCAGGGAGCTGATACCCGATGGACTGTTACCAGGTGGGCCAGCCCAACTGCCACATCAATGCTACAACAACTGTCATGTTAGAGCCACGAGAGCTTCTAGGATAGGTCACGTGCAAGACTGAGGAGCCAATAGTCCGGTTGACGAAACCCTACAGGGTAAGGTTCCATATCACCATATTATATATTGGTGAAATTGGAGAGCAGTGCATTGTTAAAGATCCGAGATCTCGATACCTGGTGGGCCAATCACGATGACATGTCAACAATCATGGTAGAGCCATAGAGAGGCCATGTCATCTTCCACACAAGCAGCTGAGATAAGTACAAAGAGACATGTGGAGGCCACCTCACCTACCACATCATATTACATATCATATAAATAAGACAAAGTTTGAAGTGTTGAAGTTCCAGGGGCCTAGGGGCCCGATACCTAGTGGGCCATCTCAGATGCCACATCAACTGCCATGTCAGAACCATGTAATCAACAAGGACATTGGCATGTGCCAAGTGCCAAGTCATCATGATGTATGAACAATAGCCGAAGGAAGTGATGACGTCATGGCCATGTCATCCAGTACATGTGGGAAGAAAGGAAAGTGGCTTCCTGTGATCAATTCCACATCATATGCCACATATGGGGCCACGTGTCAAGACAAATGCAATCCATGTGGAGACAATGTGTCAAGGCATGTATTGGTGCCATGTCACACTGACATATCAAATATCGAATGAATGGTTGAAGGCTAGAGGGGCCGATATTTCGAGGGGCTGGAGGCTCGATATCCTAGTGGTCCCGATATCCGGGGAACTAGATCGATGGTCGAGATCTATCTAAAGATCTATATTGAACGGTTGTTGAGAAATGAGGCTTATGTTATGTGTTTTGATGGGCTTTGAAAAATAAATGGATGAGATCAAATCCAAGACTAATCCAATGGTTTCTGAGTGTGGTGGCCACATTACTTGCTTTGGTGAGTAGAGACCAAATCAACGGTCAAGATTAAATCCAGGACCCGATTCGATGGCTACTGAGTGTCGAAGTATATACTATATGGTCCATGAGTAGATCACATGTGTTAGTACTAGATTTTAAGGGGGTGTTGCAACCCGATTTTATGGAGAACCAAAGTAATTCGAAGCCGACCCCATGAACGCGATTCCTTTGGTATGTGGGAAAACTCTAGGGTACCTAGGATCTCTATAAATAAATATGCCCGAACCATTGGGAGATGAAATGAAGAGAAAATGGATCACGAGTGAATAAAAGCTGTGAGGCTCTGAGGCTCATGTGAACGAAGAGTAAGGATGTGGATGGGTGTGAAATAGTAGATCAAGTGAAGTAGAGCTTTGAGGCTCACATGTCTGAGAGTACCAAAGAATGAAATAAGATGTTGTAAACATCTAAGGGTGGTTGGGAGGTGCAAGGAACTTCTACATTATGAAGATTGTGAACTGTGAAGAATGTTATGTCAACAGAGACATAACCATAGATCTAAACATGTGAAGGCTTGAAGGGAAGTGATAATATGGTATTTTTGACAATTTGAAAAGAATGTTGTTTCTAGTAAATTGATATGGCTGAGTTGGTGCTCAACTAAAGGGTAATGTCCCCTGCAAAAAATTATAGTTGTAGGTTGGTGCCTATAGGGAGATTTGAGTTGGTGCTAAACTAAGGGGATTGGTGTCTCCTGCAGGTTGGTTCCTACAAATGTTGTTTTTGATTTGGTGATCAGGAGAGGATATTGGTGTCTCCTGTAGGTTGGTGCATGCAAGTATTGTAACAATAGGTTGGAGCCTACATTATTTTATATACATTATTTTATAAAAGAATTGTTTTGTAGTTTTCTCCTATTTGAGTTTCCATGTTAGATCATGCACTGTGTATTGCATAGTTGTGCATATTTATCATTAAATATTTATGGATGATAAAATAATAAAATAATAAACTGATAAATATTGAAAGAAATAAAAAAAGTCTTATACTGATTCACCCTCCCTCTCAGTATAAGTAAGTGTGTCAACATTTCCCTCTCGTATTTCCACCCAAACATATCATATTGTTTTTGTCTATTTTCTTTAAATTAATGTTGTCCTACAACTCTTCCTTTACAATGTAAGGAATCCACTTATGCCCTTGATGATTACATGGTTAACTGTTTCGATTTGATGATATTTTGTATCCCTAAATTTATTGAATTGTAAATTCTCTGCATTCATGAGATTTAACTAGTATTATGACATTATGTATTTCTGCTAGTGGACACAAACCATGACTATCCTCCAAGGCTATCCACTACAATTCCGTATCACTCCATTCAATGTTCCTTGAGTTATGTGGGCAATGTCCCCTTATTTTTGGATGTGCATCTAAATTTTTTGATATTTCTTTTTTTCCCCTAAAGGATGGTTGCCATAAACCTATAGTCTGCTTGAATTTTTCTTTGCAAACTTGGTGTTGTCCCAAGTTCATTTTTGTACCAAAGGTTATGCAACACTACCTTGCCTCAACCATATGGGCTTGGACAAAATATGCCTACTACAACCAAACTATGCCTCTTCACTTAAGATCTACCCATAACTTCACCTTAAGCTACAATTTGTTAAATGCAAACTAAGTCCTACTCAACCAGGTTCATTCAATAGTAGGCACACGTCCAACCATAGCCTTTAAAAAATCCCAACAATACTTTAACACTAACCAATTATTTAATATTTAGCCAACTATGCATCTCAAGGAACATCAACATTTGATATATAAAGAAACCACAACAAAAATATATAGGTGGCACTCAAGGAAAGCACCTAAAATTTATTAGTATAAATAATGTTACGACATATACAATAAGGGAATGCAACCTTCTGTAAGAAAGTCTATCATATATGTACAATAAATCTAAGTTAATCTAACTTTTTCCTACTACCCAACAAACTTGCACAAGACAACTCTTGAAGCATCCGTAGGTCTGCCTCTTGCAGGTCCTAACTCTCCTTCGTCCATTTTCACTAGCATCTAACGATTCCACTGTGCCAAACCTAGAACTTAGAGAAAACCATAGATATCTTGGACACCCTTGTGTGAATGACTAAGCTTGAGTTTCCTTGATTATGAATTTGCACAATGCAAGTATCCTCTTTATATATGAGTCATGCCTTAGTCATTTTTTCCTTCTAAGGTGCCTTACCACCACTCCATGTCGAGAGTGGAACCAACATGAAACTTGGCCATTTTCCCACTGAGTCTTTGATTCCCTTGGGTCCACACATATAGTTCACGTGTCCAAGGAATCCCAATTGTATCATGCATCTGATGGTCAACTATATTTTTGGAACAAATTCCAAGACACTACTTGACTTTCCTTGTGTTGCACATCGTGTCGATCATTCGTCTAAATTGAAATGCGTGCCTAAAATACCAAGGATCTTTTTCCTGCGGACACTAGTGCTCTACCCCAAGTCAAGGCATTACTACCCATGAACCAAGGAATGCCCATTTCCCAAGTCATTGTGTGGATTCTATAAGAAACCCAAAATGACAAATCCTATATTGTTTCCATAATTAGCCAAATTGCTTGCCAAGCCAACTAGCACTTAGGCATGCCTTGTCATTGTGAAAGACTATCAAAGGCATGCTTATACAACCTTGAAACTTGTTGTCGTAACAAACTGAATCTTTCCCAACATATATGGTGCACCTTTCCTTCGTGCAAGGTTGACCAAACTAGCTCGCCCATTGACAAACCTACTACAATGTTTGTTTGTGGTAGTCAATGACCACCGAGGTGATCTTGTAGTAGAGGGGCCCAAAATACAATCAAGGCTAGGGCCTTCCATCC
This sequence comes from Picea sitchensis, assembly GCA_010110895.2. Taxonomy (NCBI): domain Eukaryota; kingdom Viridiplantae; phylum Streptophyta; class Pinopsida; order Pinales; family Pinaceae; genus Picea; species Picea sitchensis. Next base: position 29,651 of record SNQJ01S0045510.1, read on the forward strand.
TCCTTGAATTAGGTCATCATCGTCCTTGGAAACATCCTCAAGAACCTACTGTCGTCCAAGTTATTTCCCAGACTCCTGCTCCCATCCATAGTTGACTCCTTCAGTTACTCTGCACTTCACTTCCATAGTTGTTGTGCAATTGGTCACTATATAAATCTTCCTTTGAATGAAGTGACTCGGCCTAGTATTTTCCAACAATGCATCTTGGATTCCTTAATTTTTGTTGCTACCTTCTGCTGAAGTTGCAACCCAAGTGTACCATGCTATTATAGCTACCTCCTACTATTGTTGCAACCCAACCTCTTCTTATAAGGTCATATGACTATCCAAGTGTTTCACTTCTTAGACTTATTGTTGCTTCAATACTTTTTACCCATTGCTTTTGTATATTGATCTCTCCCATGCCATGAACTATTCAGGTGGCTAGCTATCATTCTTAAGCCACAAGAAATATCTTCTTCATTCCCAAAACAATGATTTCCTTCCACACTTTAGTCTATTTGTACAACTCTGTTAGAACAAGGCAAGGTCACCTTCTTCACCTCCAAACTGTCAAGTTACTTCTGTGACCTAACACTTCCAACTTCTTCATTTAGTTAGGCACCTTTTCTCTAGCGCACTTAGATTCCATTTCCAACTCTTAGGAAGTAACCCTCCCTAAGTTATATAGTCAATGAGAAGAGGGTGGTATATGGCCTATCACAAGCACCACCCTTAAACACTCTAATAGTTTTTCCAAAGTCCCCCAAGTCAGATGATTCAACTAAAATAATTCTATTTCTATTGAGAGAGTCATTTTTGCACAAATCCTTCCATTGTATTCAATAAATAATCTCATGATATCTGGGTCATCCTAGCAATCATCCTCAAATCATCCCAAGGAGCTCTCTGCCTCATCTTAAGTCCCCATACATGAAGGTGGGAAATAATTTTCCTTGTCAACTCAATTTTCTTTCCAATTTGAATCATCTAGGTTGAATGCACATGTTTCCTTGGTCAAATCCTTTATTGTTTCCATCCATCCACTTAGAACTAAATTGACCTACTCATCCAAGAAAGTGTCCACTGCTTAAGCATTGTCATCATTTTTGAATGAAGGCGAGGTTTCCACCTCTTCCTCCAAGCTGTCAAGTCACCTCTTGCAACTCAACAAGTTCAAGGCACCAATGCACTAACACCTTCATGTACATTATCCTACTTCTTGGACAATAGACTATCTAAACAACGTCAATGTGTAGAAGAGGATGACTATTGTGCACTATTGTTATCACAAGTTTCATCCTCTTGATAACCAAGATTCTTCCTTTGTCCAACACTTCACTAAAATTGGCACCTTTATAGGTGCCTTAGGCTCCACTTCCTACTCCTAGGTAGCAAGCCACATGTGGCTTTAATTAGTGAAAGGAATATGGTAGGTGTTTGCTAAGGCCACCTCTAACAACTGTGCTCATAATTTTTCCATAATCCACTATAGGCTTCATCATAACAAAATTTGTCCCAATGTCTTTATCAAACTATTGTACACCAAAGGCTATATAGAACTCCCTCTCGGACCTCCATTAGATTGATTCTTCAATTTTTCTTGAACATAGTCAACTCTTATCAAGGTGCACAAAACCTGCAAGGTCTCTACCGATGGTTGATTGTATTGCTCTACTGCATTCTTTCCTTCCTTTAATGGACAAATCCTAGAATAATGGTTTCCTACACACACCCAACAAATAATAGGTTCATTTCCAATCATGTTCTTGGCACCATTTGTTCCCCCTAGTTTTCTTGCCGACTTCGGTTTAGGCAATCTACCTTTGTTCTTGGTTTTGTCCAGATTTACCTTCCAAGTGTCATGAACCTCCAACCTTTCTCTTGAATCTATATGCTCTTGGTTTTCTTCCAAGATAAATTTTTTTCCACGAGCAATATTGTTACGTAATGGTTCTAGCCACCTAGAAAACACACAACCTACTTCTTTTGCTATACTATTGCATTGGCTCTGGTCTTGCTACTAGGTGTCTCCTCATGCTGCTATTATGATTATAATTTATCCACCAAGACTTACAACCTATGAGACAAAGAGTCAACATTTAAGTTGACTTCTTCTGAGACTATCTAATGGAACTATATAATGTCCATGGCATACCTGATCAACTATCCAAAAGTCATGTTTTGATCTGCCTCCACTAAAGGTCTCCAAGAAAGTACCGCCTTGCAAGGACTCAATGTCTTATCTTTGTGTTGAACACTTTTTCTATTATAGTTTTGTAGGTTTGACTAATTTGAGTCATCCTTTGTTCCAAAGACTCAAACTCGGTGAAAATTTTGTCCACCTTCTCTCACTACCTTTGGACAGCTTCAACCAACTCATCTGCCATTTTCTCTAAAGTGAGAAGTCTCTTCTTAGTCTCTATGAACTTCCTTGCATGACTATTGTCATTGTGTTCACGAGGGATGCCAAAGGGGATGTATTTACCTTTGATTTTTCCATCAACCTTCTTTTAGACATAGTCACTTTTCAAAGTGCCTATTGCTTCATTCTTCAAGTTTGCTACTTGAAAACAACAAATAACTTACCAATTTTCTGTGGACGAATCTATCTCACATGCTTGTTGTGATAAGGAAAATAATATGCATCATACAATATTCAAGGAACTTAGTGGTCCACTTTCCAAACTTGTCACAAAAACTTCTATTATGTCCAAGTCTGTTAAGATGCGGTGAAGAGTTCCCAAATAATTCTAAAAACAACTTGCTCCAATAAAAAATTTCCTCATGAAACATGGTAAAGAGAACCTATGTTATCTCTTTTACCATACTTCCTTTATAAAGTGGTGAATAATATTCTTTTATACCATCTTTCCTGAAGAAAGTGTTGAAGAGTATGCTCTAATACTAGTTATCATGGACCTGCAATCTGCCTAAATTTTTCTTTGCAAACTTGGGGTTGCCCCAAGTTTATTTCGGTACTTGAGGTCATGAAGAGTTTCCTTGCCTTGATAGTAAAGGCTTGGATAGTATGCTCCTGCTACAACCATAATTGATCTGGATTGGATCATCATACAATTTTACGTCTATCTTGGTACCATTTTTGTGGAAAAATTTGGAGGAATCGACTTGCAAGGCCATTTTAACCGTAGGTTAGTGGCGGGTCCTAGTTTGTAAAATTGGGGTCCGAAACCTTTCAGAATCATTTTGAGGCATCAAATGGAATTTTGTGGTCGAAAAAACACGGGAATCCCTTGAAATTGTTCTTCACACTTATACCTTTCCAACAGTGCGAGAATCGCCTCAATTGGAGTTTGTATGTGAAAGTTATGCCTCAAGTTGAGCTACCTTGTTGATCACCATGGTATGAGTGGATGCCATGTAAACCCCATTACTAGAACATGTGGGGCTAGGAACATGTGTATTTTCAAGAATATTATAGAAGGTACAAGCCTTATCACTAATTGAGGGTTGAGAAAGTCAAAACCCTAACGCTAGACGACCATTGGGCTATGTTAAATACCGAGCCTCGAGGAGAAGAAGGCATTCCATTATTTAGCATTGTACTTATTCCTTAATTGATAAAAACATATAGGAGTGGTATTTTTAGAGAATAACAGAGGAGGAGGAAGATTCTGTAGTAGCCTTTCATGCCACAATGTCATAGGCAACTCCATAGTGAGTGCCCATTCCTTTACATTTGCATTTTGATAACTGAAGCAAACATACAGAGCATAGGCCTCACCTTCTAGCTAAGTTTTCTCCTATATTGGGTTTCCTAGGATATACCTTGTTTTCTTTTGTGTGGATAGTGTGTATATTTTCATGTTCTCTCATTTTCCGTATTCATTTATTTTCTTAAATTTGAGCAATAAGATAGTAATAACTAATATGGGATCTAAGGAAATAAATTGTATAATCTAAGATTTTAGAATATTATAAGATCTGTTGTGACAAATTGTTCCAATGGAATATCCATAGTAGTTTATAGACCATATTGGTATCAAAGAAGTTTTATTCAGAGTATTTGTGGGAAGTTGCAGGATCTATGAATTGGATTAAGAAAAAAGTTGTAGAACCCTAGCCATGGCGGATGAGTCTATTCCCAACAACCCTCGAGATCCAGCAGAAGAGAGATTTTCAATGATGGAAGAGCAAGTTGTTCATATCTCTCGCAATATGGCTCTCCTCATGGAAAATTTAGCAAGAAAGCTCAAATCATTCGAGGAGGTTGGAGGCTCTAACTCAGAGATCAGATTAGAGGGGAATCTGAGAGATAATGAAGACCTAGAAAAGGAGTCGAGGAAAGATCCCGAGAAAGAGAAACCAAGTTATAGTGCCATTACCCCTTCGCAGTCCTTATTTAAAATTAAAGTGAAAGTGAATATGATCCAGATTGGATCATTATATTATTTTTCATCTATCTTGATGCTTTCAGAGTGGAAAAATTGGAGGAATAATCTTGTAGGGTCATTTTATTTGTATGTCCTAGTTTGTAAAATTGGGGTTTGGAACCTTTCAGAGCCATTTTGAGGAATTAAATGATGTTTTTTGGGGTTCTAGTGTTTAGAAATTTTGCATACCCACTTGAAGGTGTTCTACACTTCAATACCTTTCCAATGGTGTATACTGTGCATCAATTGGAGTTTGTATGTCAAATTTATGCCTCCCGCAAGTTGACCTATCATGTTGACCACCATGGTACGGGAGGATGCCACATCATCCCCGATTACTCATGCACATGGGGATAACCACGTGAGGAATTTCAAGAAGATCATAGTAGGTTCAAAACCCTACCATAATTGAGGGTTGAGGAAGTAAAAAACCTACCAATAGACGGTTATCGAGCTATGTTAAATACCAGGCCACTAGGAGGACAAGGGGTTCCATTCTATGTTATTGTATTTTTTTTACATAACATAGTAGAATAAATAGGAGTGGGAAATTAGAGATCATAACAGAGGGGGTTAATGTTTTGTAGCAAACTAACATGCCATAGGTCTGATGTGACTCCATAGAGAGTTCCTTCTCCTTTATACTTGCACTATTTCCATACCAAAGAAAAGAGAACAGAGAAACCTCACCTTAGAGCCCGGTTTTCTCCCAAAAGGGTTTCCCAGAGAAAATATTTGTGTTATCTTGTGGATGGTGTGTGATTGTATTTTATTGTTCTCTATTTTCCGCATTTTATCTATTTCATGCATAAGTAGAAAATCAATAATAAATATTCTGGAATCTAAAGGAATTTAACCTTCATAGGGTATATTTCAATTTTATTGATTAGATCTATTGTGACGAACTGTTCCATTGGAATATCCACGACAATTTACAGATAAGGATATCAAGCCATACCAAGGTGAGATTGATGTTATAAAGTTGAATCATTGGTTGTAACATTTAGAGGTCTATTTTAGTTTCTACCATATAGAAGAAGAGCATAAGATTTTGTTTTCTATACTAAAATTAGAGGGCCATGCATTTTCCTGGTGGGAAAGTCACACATAGACACTTAGGTTGGAGAGTGATCTGCTAGTAAATAAGTTAGAGGATTTCAAAACCCTCATTAAGTCCCAGTTCCACCCTATTGGGTATGTAGAGGAGAAATGGATCCATTGGCATTTTTTTAGGCAAAGGTAGGGGCAGAGTGTGCAAGAGTACGCCACTGAATTAAAAAAGATGGATATCACGCTGGGTATCTCTCCCAAGAACCTATATGTACTCCTTAGGTATTTGGGGGGTCTACATAGTCATTTGCAAAAGAAAGTGATGCTCTTCAAACCCATGATAGTTGATGAGGCATGTGTGCAAGTGAAATATTTGGAAAATATGGGCCACAAAAAGGACAACCAAGTGGTTCCAAACATAAAGAGCCCCAATATGCTTACAAGGAGGGAAAGAAGAAGTGGAAAGGGGAAGACAAGAATGTGACAACCAATGTACTTCAGTGCAAGGATCCAACTAACCACTGTAACCATTGCAATATTGATGGTCACACTGAAAAAGAGTTTTTGAAACTACATCTAAGAAGCATAAGAAGGATGCTAAGAAGAATAACCTTCTAGCCATAGATTCAGGCAATCCGGTATAGATCAACTCAATTGTGGATGAGAAAATTTCTTTCACTTCAGTGTAGAAGGAGGTGAATATGAGTAGCCTTCATCATAAGGAAGAGAAGGAGATGAAAAAACTCTTCCATATCAAGATCCAGGTCAAGAAGACCAAGGTATATGCTCTATTCAATTTCACTTCATAGGGCAATCTCATAGAAACTGATCTAGTCAGTAAGATTGGGTTTGAGATTCATGATTATCCAAGCCCATACCAATTGGGGTGGGTCAACAAGGATGCAACAATCAAGGTCACAAAACTGTGTAAGATACAATTTGTTGTAAGTGCAGATTTTATTGATGAAGTGTAGTTAGATGTAGTACCCCTTGACATGTGTGGTATAGTGTTTGGAAGCCCCTACATGTATATGAGGGATGTGACCTTCATGTGGAGATAAAAACAGTACCGCGTGATCATGGATGGGAATTCCTACATCATCAATTCACACCAAGGTAAATTGAAGTTCTCATTAGTAAGTTCCAACCAAGACAAAAAGTTGATTAGTTCTAGTAAGAAATATGTGTTTCTTTTTTTAAGAGAGAATAAACCAGGTGATGGATTGGTAAGGACAAAGGCATCCTTGGAGGGATGTACTAAAGAGAAAAAACAATACTTGGAGGAGTTTCTATAGGCATACAAAGGAGTGTTCCAGGAGCCTAAAGGGATACCACCTAATATGGAAGTGGAGCATAAGATATAGTTGTTTCCTAACTCCCCATTACCAAATATTGGGTTGTATAAACATTCAGTTTTGGAAGCAAATGAAGTGAAGAAGCAGTTGCAGCAATTGCTGTAGCATGGAGTGATTTGACCAAGCACCTCACCTTTTGGGTCACCTATCATCATCATACCCAAGAAGTATGGGACTTGGTGAATGTGTATCGACTATATATCTTTGAACAAGATTACACTCAAGAATCAATAATCTCTGCCCAAGATCGATGATTTGTTAAACTATTTGCAACATGCCAAGTACTTCACCAAATTGGATCTCAAATCGGGATACCACTAGGCATGCGTCAAAGAAGAAGACACCTGGAAGAATGACTTTAAGACAAGCCAAGGTTTGTATGAATGGTTGGTCATGCCATTTGGTTTATGTAATCCATCGACTACATTTATGAGATTGATAAATGATGTATTGCACCCATATTTAGATACATTTGTTATAGTGCATTTGGATGATATATTGGTTTATAGCTCTACCTGGGAGGAGGACATATCACATCTCATGCAGGTGTTAGAGACTTTGAAAAAGCACTGGTTGTTGGCTAGCCTCAATAAGTGTGAGTTTTCTCAACAATCAATGGTGTATTTGGGGTATATGATCGATGGAGGGGAGATCAATATAGATCCCACAAATATGGATGCCATCATAAAATGGCCAGTTCCTACTAATGTCATTGATGTTAGGAGATTTTTTGGGGCAACAAAGTACCTATGGAAGTTCATAGCATCTTTTTTAGAGGTAACTGCACCACTTCATGCCATAATAGCCAGTAGTAAGAGCTTCTAATGGGGAAAGAATAACAAAAAATATTTCAATGATCTAAAATGATAGATCAGTCAAGCACCAATTCTCACATTTCCTAACTTGCAGAATCCCTTCAAAGTGGAGACATATGTAAGTGGGTATGCTATGGGAGAAATTTTGGTGCAAGGAGGTAATCCAATATGCTATCATTCCAAGATGTTTCATGGAGGAGTTTTGAAACACCCTACATATGATAAGGAACTCTATGCCCTAGTTCAAGATGTTAAGAAGTGGAAGCACTATCTAATGGGCAAGGAAATCCTTATACACACTAATCACCAACCACTACAGTATTTTCATGCCCATAGTAAGCTACAACAAACCAACCATTAGAAGTGGATGGGGTTTTTGCAACAATTTCATATGGTCATCAAGTATAAGAAGGGAAGAACTAATAAGTTGGCAAACATGATTTCAAGGTCACCCACATCTAATATTACATCTTTGGGAACTCTTATGCACATGGATCCTTTTATCCACGATGCATACATAGAGGCATATGTAGAAGTTGAGGAATTTAAAGAACTGTTTCAACAACTGCAATGCCAAATTCACATAGAATAAGGTGATGGTAATGATAAATATCATGTCTAGAATGGGATTCTCTACAATCTAGACAACCTCTATGTTCCTAAAGGTGAAAGATTGCATCTTATCAGAGAGGCTCACATTTCCAAGGTTGCAGGACATTTTGGTGTTGGGAAGATGGTTGCTAACTTACAAAGGTATGATATTGTACTAGAATGAAAGAAGATATAGCTCAATATATTAGAGGATGCATTCTTTTTTGTATGAGCAAGCCCAATAATAGGAAGAAAGGTCTATACCATCCCTTCCTTGTAAGCACTCGACCTTGGGAAATAATTTCCATGGATTTTGTGTGTTGTTTTCCAACAACTAGGAAAGGACATGACTATCTGTTTGTGGTAGTTGACGGGTTCAACAAGATGTGCATTCTTATGCCTTATAAAAATACCATCTGTTGTCCCTTGACCAAGTTTTGAGGATCCTTGGTCATGTTTGACCTATTTTGGGACTTTGACAGGCTGTCGAAGGTGGAGCACAAGTTGAAGCGGAGATCATGGGATCTCGGCCCCTTGTTTAGAGATTTTGGGTTTTGGGCTTATGTAATGGGTATGGGGATGTTGAACCATTGGTTTTCCCATGTTTAGGCCCTTTTTTTAATGTATAAATATAAGTCTAGGCGATGTAAGAAAGGAGAAAAAAATGAGAGGCTTGGTACCTAGCCAAAGTGCTAAGTGGAAATTGTAAATGCTTTGTGCATGCTATGTTGAGAACTTGCAGAGCTAAGTGAAAGTGACTGTAAGAGACTGTGTAAAGGATTTGTGTTGTAATCTAGCTCGAGGAAGGAGGATCTAGTGAAGTGCGTGCATCTCCTGTCCTATGCGGAGTAGGATCTTGTGGCTCTGTGCATGTAGAAGATTGACAAAAGACAATAAAAGAGAAGAAGAGTTGGTGGACGTAGCCCCAGGCTGGGGGTGAACCACGTATATCCTATGTTGCTATGATTTGTGCGATGCATTGATGTGTTTACTTGCCTAGTG
>SNQJ01S0045511.1:15817-55524 GCA_010110895.2 Picea sitchensis
ATGTACCAACATCATCAACTATACACATCATGTATGTGCCAACTCATCAACTACTTGTCTCAACCATGTACCCAACATGTACCTCAACCAAAATCCCTCATCAATTTCATCATCCAAATCTGATTTGCAACTCTGTAATATACCTGGTGTATATGATCACATACCTGCAAACCTTCCTTAAATTTAACAACAAGAGACTAGCATTTTCATCAAACTTTACTTTAGTCTCACATGACTTGAAATAATCATAACCATGTACATGTAATGAATAAATATTTGAAAATAGTACACAATGTTATTCAGTGTCATTTATGGAATTCCTCTAGTTTTCATTGCTTGGAATATCTCATAAAAGGAGTTATCGAAAAAATGGCATACCTTGTTGAATTCTGGCTTATTCTAGAGAGAGAACTTGTAGAGTGTGCCCCTCACAGAATATTTGTTGCATGGATATGAAAATGGTACACCGAATACTATAGACTGTACTATAACCAATACATTCGATCTTACTAAATTTGGATTTTTTATGAAGAAGTTATGAAGTTTTTACCCGAAACACTTGTTTTAGACTAGTTTTAGGACTAGCAACAAACCCTATTTTCCACGAAGTGTAACTCCAAAAATGCAACGACCCACAAAATGAATTTTTTATCACAACTACTTGAATCTATTTCCTCAATGGCCTCCAGATTTCGCAATCTGATTCATCCTAGAAAAAAAATTTATTGTGAAAATGGTGAGATGACCTGTAAATAACATACCTTAGAAAGCATCATCAAAAGAATTTATTCTCCCTTGAATTTTGGCCTTCTTTACTTCACCGTCCCTCTGAAATTCTCCTTAGATATCATTTGGTTACCTCAGTCACTTATAGATATTCAATATTCTCAAGTGTAATTAAAATGAGAGGCCCTTGCCTCTTATTTATACTTTTATGTAACTTCCTCAAGGGGTTACCTTCTAACTATCTTAAACCACTTTCCTTATGTTAGGGCTAACCCACTTCTGAGCACTTGTCCAATTAGAAATTTCTCCATTAACTTTATTATTTAAATAATTTATTTGTATCCACTTTGACTTATAGTACACTCATCACTTCACTTTATTATTTAAATAATTTCTTCTTCACAACCACTTTGACTACTTTGACCTTTTGTGGCTTCTAGATGACTTATGAGGGTTCTCCAACTTCACATGGCCATAACTTTCTAACTGTGAGGAGTTATTTGATGTTCCACGTACCACTGAAAATGGAATGACATGTACTATCCATCTAGAATAGTCTTATTTAAATAATTTCTTTTTTGTAACCACTTTGACTATTTTGACCTTTTGGCGCTTCTAGATGACTCATGAGGGTTCTCCCAACTTCACATGGCCATAAGTCTCTAACCGTAAGGAGTTATGTGACGTTCCACATACCACAGGAAATGGCATGGCATGTACTATCCATCTAGAATAGCCTTACCTTAAAATATATTAAAACTCATACCATTATACATCAAACAAACTTGGGTCCATTACCCAAACCTTTGTGCTACCAAAATTCGCTATCGTACTTTCTTCAAGGGTTGACATCAATGAAAACAAACCCAAATAATCAACAAGAAGCACCTCTCCAATGGATACTAAGAAGATAAAAATTGAGAATAATTCCATGAGTTGAGATTGGGACAAATGACCATGGATAAATATGTGAATAAATTCTTAGATCTTTTGAGGTATGATAGATACATTGGATATGAAAAGGTCAAAATTATGTGTCTCTTGAGTGGATTGCCTCAATTGGCCTATTGGGATAGGATTGAATTTGATGAACCCTAGCACTTGAAGAACCAATAAAAAATGCTAAGTATTGTTATGACCGGAGAAAGAACAAGATAGATATTTGAAATCCATAGAAGGTGTTTAGGGTTCTAAGTTTTATTTAACTCAAAAGTAGGAATCACACCCGGAGATGAGGCCCAATTATACTTTTCTTCGTTTGGGGTAGTGTCCAGATTGATAGCCCGATAAGTTTTGATGGGATTTAAAATTTATTTTATTTTTTTCTTATTATTTTTTTTCCTTTTAGGGATGCATTTCGAAGTTTGTTTTAGAATGATTTGACACATACAAATATCCTTAAGGAATCAGTACTACAAACCATTAAATGAATAAAATAAAGATAAAATAGTTATTTTCAAAGGCAACTTCTAAAGAAGTTGAGTTAACAAGTAAAATAAATAAAAGAATAAAAGAAATATTAAATAGTTATTTTCAAAGATAACTTCCAAAGAAGTTGAGTTAACAAGTAACCAATTGAATGTTATATGCCTAGCTTCACCATTAATAATTCCTAGAAACATATATACAACAAAAGTTATACGTGCATGGAAATATATTTAATAGAACTTGTCAATGATAAATAAATAATTATATATACAGAGTCATATGTATAGTAAAATAACATGTAGATTAAACATAAGATGAGAATTTGACGTGAAATAGAAACTAACACAAGATAGCTTGATAAATGAATATCTTACTAGACATTGACACAACGATCTAAAGAAGAACAATCCACAATGTCATGTATGTCACCAATTATTTTCCAAAACCACTTTAGGATCCAATAGAGCTTCCCACTAATGAATCATCTCGTGGGTTATCATCGGGATTATGGGTTTCACCTTCAATTGCATTTTTCTACTATGAATTGACCTCGGGATATTTGTTGATATTTGTCTCATCCATCACATTATTTTCATATTCTTTGTTACTACCATATTGGCCACTAACTTTCTCTCCCTTTGAGCTCTCATCATTAGTTGGTTGGTTAGAGTCTTTTTGATCTCTTTTTCCATTTGTATTTTCCCCTTTCATTCCAGGTAGTGCCTCGTCTTGACCTTGCTGACGAAGTGACCCCTTGTATGAATCATCACTAGTTGATGACTCATCACTACTTGATGGCTCATCACTATTTCTTTGATGAGGGGAATCATTTCCTTTTGGGGAAACATCACTTTTATTTCCACCTTCCTGATCTTCCACTTATTAATTTTGCTCCTTTGGTGACATGGTGGAGCTCTACTCAGTTTCAGGTTTTTCATTAATTATAGGGATTGAAGAATCATCCCTTTTTTCTTCCTCCTCTATCAAGTTGACGACTTCTCTAAGCCTATTTCCAATAATTGGTACATGTTTTCCTTCACCATTTTTCTGTCTCGTTAGCAATCGATCTAGCTCATTCTTTTTGTGTCATTTTGCCCCTTCATATTTTAATTTCTTTAGTTCCTTGGCCCAACTTTGTTATTTCCTTTTCTTCTCCTCAACCTCTTTTTATTCGACCTGTTCCTCCTTGCCCATTCTTCTTTTTCCAATAAATTCTTGATCTCTTTGCTATTTTTCATCTTTCTTCCTTTGTTCAATGATTTATCTGCTTCTTTTTCTTCATCTTCTTTCTGTATCTATTCTTCATGAGTCCTTCTCTCTTCATCTTGTTATTTCATAATCTTATCTTGTTCCAATTGTATAACATACCTTTCGTTTTCTATCATAATATCCTCTTCATTTCTTGATTTTTTTCTCCTAACCTAGCACTGGAGGATGCCCCATCCTTTACTATTTTGATTTGTTCTTGCACAGGTTAGGCTGCAAAAATGGTTACCCAGGATTGGCCCTTCTCGTTTGTACCTTTTTCTTGTCACGTGCATATTCTGTGAACAACTCCTCCTCCCATTTCTCATGGGCATAATGCCAAGTCAAATATACATGCACAACATGTTTTGATATCAATCCTTTAGGATCATGTTTCCTGTATCTCCCTTCCATGAACCTATATTCCAAGTGAACTTGACCTTTTTTTAGCAAGATTGGCATCCTTTACAACATAATTCCCTATCTGGAAGTTATAGGGGATGGATAGTTTATTCTTTTATTTTACAAGGGTAGCAATGAATCCTTTCATGATTGTCTGATAGAAAATATTCCCCACTACCAATATATCAGGAACATAAATCGATAGTACTTTTGGTGGGATCATAGCTCCATAGATTCTTAGATATGTGTGTTTTTCCTTGAAATACCAATTTCCAATGCAATTCAAAACATTCTTGGCATGTTTTGATAATATGGGGAATTCTTGGCCAAATATAAGAAAGCATATTGTGGGAATGGGAGAGTCACATATTTGGGAATAAAACATTTTGAATATGTTCTGCTACAAGATGTTGAAGTACACATGGACCAATAGTTTGGAGACTCTCCAGCTTAATGACAACCCGAGAAAAGTATTTTGTGCAGATAATACATCCAAGAGAAAAGACACAATGTGAAATTAGGGTGGGTTACCTGGCTTCAAAGATTATTCTTGGGTGATCTTCAGGCTGATCTATTTGGATATAACTCCTCCCAATTAAACTTTATTCCCAACATTACCACATTTTATTCCAAGGGTAGCCATGCCTCAAAGAATTGAGAACAATCATTTTCTCCATATAACCTGTAGAATACGATCATTACATACTTTTATGACTCCCTTAGATTTGAAATGGAAAATGTTCCCCATACCTCTTGGGAAATTTTTGGGAAATTTTTTGTCTTCCTTCCACTAGTTGTTGAGTATCTTGTTGTTGTCATATTTGTTATATAAATCATTGACAAAATCCTTGGTGAAGAAATCATCAGGTTCTAGAAGTTTGTAGCAGCGAGCCATATCCTATGGTAGGAATGACCCTATGCATTACCCTTTCTCATTAATAATTCTACAATATTTGGCCCTGGTGTAATTAATGACCCACTCAATTAATTCCACATAGGGTAAACATGTGTCCTAGAAGAAACCGAGTGCAACATGGATATTTTGTTAAATGCTTGAGATATTCAAAGAAATGTGTGATCTCCGACGATTAATGGAATCTAAATGCAGGATTACTCCACTTACCTTCGTTGGTTGAGTTGATGCGGTGATGCGATGATCAATGACTATATGGCGTGCTTTATCCCACATGCGGTGATTCAATTGAGGTTGGGAGATATTTTACGTTAATGCTTCACCAATAACAAATATGGATTGGTTATTGATGTTGTCATGAGAGTACATGGAGGATGAGGTGGCAGTGCTAGCGTGGTTCCCGTGGGTGAATGTGTCAACACTTGGCTAGCATATCCTCATGGTTGATGCATTTGGGGTTCCAATTTACTTGATGTCACTAAAGTGCAGAGTTTGAAATTGACGGTTGTTATTAACTCACCTTTATTGTTCAGATAGTGGAAACTATGACTGTAATATCTGTCGGTCATAAGGAGATAGGAGATGCTAACAGGTAAATCCAATGTGGAGCGAAAAAATGCATGGCTTGATCTCATTGGATCCATGTATAATATAACGTGTCGAGGAGCGAAGTAGTTTTTTGTTAGTATCAAACAAGAAATCACAAGATTGACGGTTGTGAGCCATCCATCCCTGTAATCGAATGGTTCATAATGTTTGTGACTTTTCATTTATCAACGATCGAGTGATGGTAGTGTGCGTGAAATATGGGGAAGTTGGTCATCTACCCAAAAACTGAAGAAAAATAGGTCACTCAATCCAACATCTCAGATGAGTCTTTAATCACAATCAAATGGTCAGAATGCCTCAAAGAAAAGTGACAGTCGACCATCGGGTGAATAGACGCATGTACTGGGAGAAATCATGTTCAATCCACTCGACGACCGACGAGATCGTCGATATCAGGTGGAATCTAGAGACCTTTTTAGAAATATACCAATTCCATGGACACCTCCAATGACTGACGATTCTAATATCAAGGTATGACATGGAAAAACTAGATTTGGAGTACGGAATCTGACGCGGCAATGCCATCGAGATTATGGAATTGTAAAGAAAACAACTTATCTTTTTAATGTGGAGAGTATGAATGGTGACGTGGTAGCCATACGGTTGCCATATCATTGACTCCGTGAGTGGGCTTCCATATCGATTCTAACAAACGAATCGAATTGAATTCCCTTTGGATTAGACGGTGGATATTATGCAGATACCTAGGTTCATTCTATTGATGTTTATTGGTGAGTCAATGATCGCGTCAAGTGAAGTGGTCAGAAATTTTGAGAATTTCACTAAGGACCATGGGAGACACTCGAAGCTAATGCATCATTCGAGTGTTGGGTGGATGTCGGGTGGCTGTTATTTTTTTTTTTTTAAATGCCTCCTCTCACCCGATCCGACGACCTTTTCGATTGAACTCACCTGATAATTCATTTCCTCGATTCTTTTAAGCATTTTAGTTTTGTTTTTTAGGAGAGTCATCTGGTGTATGGTTTATTTTTTACAAAGGAATCCTAACAATGTTTATTCAGTTGGAGATAGAGAAGTTTAGACCCCAAAAGTCATGAAATGTTAAGGAAATGAAAACTTTCAAACTAATGGAAGCAACAATTAACTTATTCAAAATAAAGAGTGGTACCCAAAACTTTATGAAATCTTGAGGGTGTGTTGAGTGCTCAACAAATGACGATTCAATGGGTGAAACCAATATCTCTTCACCTTTTTTATTGATATTAATGAGACATTTTTATGATTTGATGGACACACCAACCACACTGAGAAGGGGGGGGTGAATCAGTGTGTGGATCTTTTTACAGTTCATTCTTCCTTTAGTTAGAAACCACTTCAAACATTATTATTCATTACTTACATTCACTATTAGTTTCTTGCATGTAAACATATTAAATTCATCAATAATAGAGAACAGTGAACCATCATCATAATGAAACCAATGAACACCAGATATATGTGTAAGCTTTTGTATTATGTTGTTACATGATGAATACAATCTCCGGGGGTTTATTAGAACCAATTAAAAAGGGAGAACCAACTCTAAGAGAGTACCAAATCTCAAATACAAGAATTAGCTTTCAGATCTAAGAACCAACTGAGATGTGAGGATTCCAATGCTCAAGTACAAGACCCATCTTGTAAACAAATAAACATTTGTCCAACTGTACCAACAATATTCAAATATTTTCTATATATCTGTGACCTATCTATGCTACAACATGTGAGGTACCCACACCCTTATTAGTTGAAACTCATGGATGTCCATGCTTATCTTTACTGCAACTCGCGAACTACCACAAACTCACCAAGTATCATTGTCACTATCTTTGTTTATGTCAAACTATCACTGTAGAACCTGTCATATCTGTTAGCACTGAGAGTCGCCCTCAGACTGCTAGAGGATAATCCCAGTACCCATCAAATAGGTTTGTAATGGTAAATTTATGATAAAGTGTCAAATGGATAAAACTCAGAACAACAATGCTCAAACATAGAAATTTCTAGGCAAGAATGCATAATCAAATGAGGTCTTGGATAACTTCAATTAGTGATTTAAAGATAAGTGTGGGTAGATGGAAGACTTTAATGAGAAGGATGAATTAGTCTACTACTAGCATCAAGCCTTACTAGCAGACAAATGAGGAAAAAACTAAGACACAAGAACTTCTTTAATACAAGCTTTAAAACACTGATAACTATTACAACAACATCACAATCAAACATACATTGTAACACAACTATAATATATCAATTGAATCATTCAATGATGAGAAAATTAGAGTGAGAAAGAAGTAATATGATGGAAAATAAAGTTGACTTCTATTAGGTAAAATATCTCAGATCTCATACATAAAACTAGAGTCTGGCTCTGTTACATCAAAATATTACATCAGGGAGTTATGCTCAACCATTCAAACCTAAAAATGTCCTTCATTTATAGTCTAAACAATGAGTGACAACATACAAATCAAGATAGACCCTGTCATATAGGATTATCCCACTTAAAACTAAAAATATGACATATGTACAAGTGGAAAAAACAAACTTCTAAAAACAGGGAAAATGTTGGCAACAACTCTAACACCGTAATCTTTGTATAGTGAGGTGTTCCTTCAGTGCATATCCTTCATTTCCATGTTTCCACCAGCTCCAACTAACCTCCAAGCATCTGTGCTAAGATCCACTAGCCACCTAGTAACTGTTTATTCCCTCAAAATCCATCAAAACATGAATTGGCGGCAAATCCAAAAGTGTTGACTATATCAACCAATTCGTAGTGGATTTTGCAGTGAATTCCATAGAAAATTCTATAGTGCCCGCGTGTGTACACTATTTCACAACAGATTCTATAGCAAGGTTGCATTTTTTGTTTGTCTAGGTCATTTCACAGCGAATTTCGCAACGACTGTGTAGCTTCTATATGGTGTGGATCATTTCACAGCGCATTCCGTAGCGAAGTTGCAACTTTGTTTGTGTAGATCATTTCATAGCGTCCGACACTATGAAATGTCCTATAGTTATTTGTGTTGTGCAGTTTGAGTCAAAAATACCAAAAAAACTTAGCAAAATGTGTATAATCCTGTATATGCCTCCTAATAAGGCATAATCATGATACTTCCCACAAAAAATTCAAAATGCAAGGATGATCATCTTCAAAATTAAGGGTCTTTCAGCCACTCCATTTCACCTCCTTAATATGGTACTTCTTCTAGTTGCATCTTGAGCTAACACAATGAGATTTATTTGAGCTAACTCATCTTTGAAGGGATGTAACTCCATCTTGAGCTTTCTGATCTAAGATTGTAAATTTACGTTCTTCCTGTATAGATTTCTAAGCTTCCTATGAAGGGGCAGAAATCTCTTTGTTGTAAACTTGGCCAGATCAATGGTTTCATTATACATATCCATAAGATACTTCAACTTATTCCTCTCATCCAACCATTCTTCCTTCAGGAGAGAAACCTCCTTTCTGGCATCTCTAAGTTGTCTGGTCAATCTTTTTAAGGTAGGGTTCTCATGGGGAGTAGTTATGTCTATGACTTCAATGTGTTTTTGAGATGTCTCGATTTTACCCTTATCCTTCCTCTTGAACGGAGCTTCTGTTATGACCTCTTGTTGAACAATTTCCTTCTTGGTTGATGACCTGGTGAAGAGCCTCCTAACTCTACTCTCAACTACAAAAGTATGTGAGGGGAAGAGTATGTTTCTCCCTTTTTTGCCTATGGTTTTAGCTGAGGGAATTTCTTCTAGTTCTGGAGCAAGTTGGGGTTAAAATTCCCTCTATGGAGAGTGATGAGCTCCTCCTCCTTCATTGTCTTGTTCCTTAGGAGCCTTTTTGGCCCTCGACCAAGTTTTGAGGAAACCTTGGTCAGTTTTGGACCACCTTTCGGACTTCGACATGAGGGTCAAAAATCGAGCGCCATGGAGGAGCTGAGATCACGGATATCACTTGTTTTGTGGACCCATCAAGGGATTCCTTAGGGTTTTTGTAATGGGTTATGGGATGTCAGCCCATGGGTTTACCCATGATTATGCCTTTTTGTAAGGGATTGTAAAAGTATAAATAAGTAAGAATTTAATGTAGAAAGGAGTCGATAGCTTGCAAGGCTAAGTGCAAGTATTTTTGGGTTGCTTAGTGCAACAGATTGTGTATGTAAGGTTTTGTGCTCGGTAGAGAAGTTGGCTTTGTGTCGTGACCTAGTTTTGGAAAGGAGGATCTAGCGCTTAGTGCGCAGATATCCTATCCTCTGCAAATATTGGCTCTGTGGCTTAGTGCACAGGAGCAGATGAATATAAGATATTGAATAATAATAAAGAAGACGAAGAAATTGGTGGGCATAGCCCCACAATGGGGTGAACCACGTATATCTTGTGTCTTGGTGTGCTTTGTGCTATGTTGTGTTTGTCATTTATCTGCTTAGTGCTTTTTCTATTATGTATGATGGATAGATCTGATATTTCTTAGTGCTTTACTTGTGTTTTATGAATGAATGCTAGATCTAACTCTTTCTATGTGCTAAGTGGTTGAGGTACTTAATCTTTATTGTTACTACACCAATCTATCTTAGGGTTTTGTTCTGCGATGTTAATGAAGTTAATGAGTTAATGAATATCCTCTTCTAAGTGTTTCTAAAGTAATCTACGAAGTGTTGTTATCACGGATCTGTGTCCCAGCTTGGTTACAAATGCTTGCATCCTGTAACCCCCACTGCTTCTACCTCAAGTGAGACTTCGCCTGCTTCACAGGTGTTGCCGAAAGGGTCGATAGTTAGAGTTGTGTTGGTGTGTTATTGAAGCATTGAACCCTGGGTCTGCCCCTGTTGCAACAAATGGTTTCGTTGTCGATACCTGAAACTGTGATTAATGGGAACTGAAGAAAAAAGAAGCTATGTGCATATATATGTTGCTGTAGTGCGCAATATTATACTTGACTTGCAAAGATCTGTGCTAAGAGAGAAATATGATCTGAAGAAAAGAGGTAAGATCTTAAAAGAGGTAAAGCTTTGTGCTTTGATAAGAGTAAGATAAGTGAACAAAATTGTTTCAAAAGCATGAATTTAGGTATGTTTAATAGATTCAGTCCTAGTCTGAAATCTATTGCAAAGTTGGAAGAAAGAGTTGATCTAAGTAAAGATAATATAAATGAAGAAAGATATGTTATTCCTATGCATAGAAATAATTTTTGGACTAATAAGTGGATGCAGGAACCTAGAAAGAATTTTTGCAGATTGCAGGTCCAACACTATGATCCTAGTGTGCAGTACAGAAGAAGTTGGAGAACATTTAAAAGAAAAAGAGGAGTGACACTATGTTATAAATACACAAGACCAGGATATATTTCTCAGGAATGCCTTGGTACAGGTCCTATTTGTCTTTATTGTAAATTTTTTGGTCATGAGGTTGAGGATTGTCCAAAGATGATTGTTAAAGTTGAAAGGATGAACATGAGACAAGAAAACTATGAAGAAATTCAAGAGACTAAGAGAATGTTAGAGAATCATAAAGAGAAAGAATCAGAGAAAGTTCAGAATACATTAGAACAGTTGAAATGCATGATGAATGATCACAAAGATCTCATCTTACCAGAAATCCTGAAAGTAAAACATCACATAAGTACAAGAATAGAAGACTTCGACATAGACTGTATCTTGAATGAAGAAACAAAAGTGAATATTATGACAGAAGAAACTTGGGAAATTTTGGGAAAGCCTACTGTGATACCTTCATTGGGAAGGATAGGCTTGTTTAAAGGAAAGATGAGAACCATATGTGGAAGAGTTACTAAAGTACCTATCATTGTCCATGGAACATTGACTGAAGAAGAATTTGAAGTCATTAAGTTTGTTGAGAACAATGCCCCTTTCCCACTTCTGTTAGGAAAGACTTGGATTGAGAAGGATCAGATCAGAAGGAAATAAGAGGAGGAAGCTATAGAAAAGAAAAATAAAGAACTAAGGGATTTCATAGCTAGAAAAATAGACTGACTAATGGAAGAACGAGAAGATAAGTCGAAGCAACAGAGGGAAAGAGAATTAGTTGTCAAAGTTGAAAGAACGCAAGAAGGTTTGAAGGACATATCCATGCAAGAAAGAAGTATATCCATCCAGGAAGTAGTAAGAGAAGGGATATTAACTTCAAAACCTATGAGAGCACATCAGCAATGCGAAGTCACTACGCTAGGAGAAGATAAGAATAAGAATGGAAAGAGGATTCTAGAAACTGTTAGAGAAACTCATATCACAGGAAAGAAGGCAAGGAAGCTCAATAAAACTAAAGCCAAGTTAGAAAATCTACAGGAAACTATAGAGAATAGATGGAAGACATCGCAGGAGTTAGGTCCGCGGAAATTGAACCTCACTGGAACAACAGAACCACGCAGAATGGGACTTCTCCCAGGCAAATCTATATGACCATTGGAGGTGCCCTACCTGTTAGAATGGCACTCCAAAACGACTATAAAATGAATTTATGAGATTTTGGACGTTGATACTGCGCCATAATGGACAGATTCACATTGATGGAAGCAACCCTGCCCATTGGAGTAATCTGTTACGACGCTTGCTTATTTAACCCATTGGTCACTATGTCGGGACCACTTTTTTCCACCCGTGATTAACTGAGCTATTAGAGAACTGATTGTGTGTCGAACTGTGTTATCAGAAGCTATACATCACCATCCATTTTTCTACCCTGCCTGTCCATTTGCCTACCCTGACCTACCAATTTAAAAGTGAGAATGTCAAGCGAATGCACTGAGTTAGAGAAGTCCATTGAGGAGGTTCTTAACAAGTTTATGTCTGATAGAGCTATGTCTGACAGTGCCCATGCATCCCTGACTAGGGGATTGCAATCTTCCCCTTTGAATGGATGACGTTTTGGTCGTACTAACCCCGTGAATGAACAACGAAGTAAGCATCGTAGTGATCTGGCTAACGCAAAGCAGATCCTATCAATATTACCAGACTATATTCTACCATTGGATGGCACGGTTAACCGCGACATCATTCCACGAGACTATGAGTACAGTTTGATCACCATGTACATTTCGAAGGGAATATGCATAGTCAAGACCCAGTTGGGTCAGATCCCATTGCTGAAGAACAACGACTTCAACCTTGGAGATAGAAAGAACTATGCTATGCTAGCGCCCCATCGATACTTGACGAAGACAACTGGGAAGAAGCCTCGCATTGTCTCACACCCATGGATTAAGGAGTTGGCACAGTCCACTGTGATGAACGTGATGAAGATTCTCTATTTTGGTCATCACCAGGAGGTTAACGCTTGCGTTAAAATCCTCTTGTCGTGATACCATGGAAGATACTTGTGGCTCGACCAACGGATTACTATGGATCTGGCACTGATCCACTTGATTATAGGATTAAGCATGAAGGGACTCAGCCCTCAGCAATTTTACCCAGGGAAGGCCTCAGATCGCTCCCTGGAAAAGCGCATCAAGGAATCATATGTTGAAGTCAAAAAAGGAAAGCAAGGATACAAGGTAGCCTCTATCCAGGATGGCACAGTGCGCCTTGCTTGCCAAATCATAGATGCAAAGCCCATAAGAAAGAACCACCCCACACAGGTCACTGGGTTCATGGTGGACCTCGCAGGAAAATGTGTGGAGGGCATGCAAATGAATTGGGTGCGTTACCTCATCAACGAACTCGAGAAAGACTCTTGAGAACCTCAGGATCAAGGATACGAGTTCCACTTCAGTTGGTTGATCATGTTGATCACATTTGTCGCTTGGAAAATGCCTGAAGGAGCCACCTTCCCAGAGATAAAACCATTGGAGCCATTGGCCACTAGGTTTTCTACCTTGTGGTACACCAACGACATGTCGAAGCAATGGAAGTTGAACTTTGTGTTCCATGCCTATTATCAGGAAATGAAGGTTTCCATTGAATCATTTCCACGTATGACATCATGCACCTTGCACCAGTACCAAACTTTTGTGAAATGTCGTGCAGATCAACATTTTATCTATATCATTGCATGCAGAGATGAGAGAAAGGAGGAGTTGCAGTCATATTACAAGATAATAGACGACGACATGGAGCATATCACGAAGGAATGTTCAAAAGAGTTCCTTGTACCGGTCGATTATGTAGAACTCTCTGGCCTTTACATCATAGGAATCCCCTTGGTCACCCGGGTCGAGCATGCTGAACAGTCTGGTGTGAAAAATAAGAATAAAAAGTAGGAAGTCTAGAATATAGAGACTGATGAGGAGGAAAACACCTCTAAAGGAAATGGATCTGTCTCACCAGGAGGAGGAGATGACGCAAATGGACAAGGAGGAGGGGATGAAGGAGAAAATCAATGTGAAGGCGAATCTACACTGCTGAAAGATCCCCCTACTGTAAAATCACAGAAGAGAAAGGTTTCTCCAAAGAAACCTTCAGCAAGAAAGAAGATGCTTTCTAGTAAGCTCCATATGGAGGCCATGCTCACAAAGGATGGAATCAATCTAGTCCGCAGAGCCATGGAGGATGCTTTGGAGGATATCTTGTAGAGATATGGCGCGAAGCAGGAGGAGCTGTATGAAAGGGTTTAGAAGGAATTAAAGGAAATACAACAAGATATTCATTTGGTCTGCGCAGTGCCCACTGCACCTTCCTTGTCACATATTGCAGAATTGGGGGATGAACCAACCCAATTAAGAATACTTGCAGATGTGACAGAGGCTCGACTTTAGAAGGTCCAAGAAGAGAAGGAGAAGGCTACAACAGCCTTGAAACAAGAGAAAGAGGAAATATTAGAGACATTACACGTAGCACGGTACTATGTAACCGCCTATGAAAATGAAAAAGACGAGTTTCATGCGATGGTCTAGGAAGAGAAAGTCCATCTACAAAAAGAAAAGGAACAGTTGCTCACAAAACGGGCCATGATTAAGGAAGTTGTGAGTAAATTATGTCATGTTTTGTTGGGTTTGGCACAGGAGGAACAGGAGTCAGTCGAGGCTCAAGTGGTGAAGCTTGCTGAGACCATCCAACAGATTCAAGGGAGGATAATAGAGATGGAAGTCCAAGCAGTGTCGAGCACTCCGCAAGAAGTTCACGACCAGAGAGAGGAAGCCTCCAAGAATGCAGTAATAAGCATCAGGGCCCTCACCTCATAGTGTTCAGACTTATGAACACCTCATAGAAGATCAAGAGCTAAGGAAGTTGGAAGCGCAGCTACAGGAGGTGCGGCTACATGCATTCTCTGTGTAGGCGTAGATGAAGTTACTCACTGCAGTCAGGAGAATGAAAATATCACAAGAACAGTGCACGGTCTAGCAATAGATTAGTGCCATCCAGGGAAGAGTAATGGAAGTCACGCAAAATATGCAACCAGTCCAGGATGAAGCCTGTAAAGTGTTTGAAGAAATTGAAGGAAAAGGCTCGCAACTGGACCAAGTGGTTGCGATAGTGGAGCACCACCTGGAAGGGACTGTTACAGTGCATAAAATACAAGAGCTCACTAAGTAGGAGGCTCAAGAGAGGCAAGAAGTCAAGACAACTCTTGTGAAGCTCGAGGCCTTCAAAGAGACATTTTCGAGGCCTGAGTGACTCGGGACTAGTCACGGGTGAGTGTTGGGGGCCTGTTGGCCCTTGACCAAGTTTTAAGGAAACCTTGGTCAGGTTTGGACCACCTTTTGGAATTTGACACGAGGGTCAAAGATAGAGTGCCATGGCGGAGCTGAGATCACAGATCTCACTTGTTTTGTGGACCTAGCAAGGGGTTCCTTAAGGTTTTTGTCATGGGTTATGGGATGTCGGCCCATGGGTTTATCCATGATTAGGCATTTTTGTAAGGGATTATAAAAGTATAAATATGCAAGAATGTAATGTATAAAGGAGTCGATATCTTGCAAGGCTAAGTGCAAGTAGTTTTGGGTTGCTTAGTGCAAAATATTGTGTATGTAAGGCTCTGTGCTCGGTAAAGAAGTTGGCTTTGTGCCATGACCTAGTTTTGGGAAGGAGGATCTTGTGCTCAATGCACAGATCTCCTGTCCTCTACGAAGCTTGGCTATGTGGCTTAGTGCACAGGAGCAGATGAATGTAAGAGATTGAAGAATAATAAAGAAGACGAAGCAGTTGGTCAATGTAGCCCCACACTGGGGTGAACCACGTATATCTTGTGTCTTGGTGTGCTTTGTCCTATGTTTTGTTTGTCATTTATCTACTTAGTGCTTTTTTTATTATGTATTATGGATAGATTTGATATTTCTTAGTGCTTTACTTGTGATTTATGAATGAAGGCTAGATCTAACTTTTTCTATTTGTTAAGTGGTTGAGGTACTTAATATTTATTGTTACTACGCTGATCTATCTTAGGGTTTTGTTCTATGATGTTAATGAAGCTAATGAGTTAATGAATATCCTCTTCTAAGTGTTTCTAAAGTACTCTGTGAAGTGTTGTTATCACAAATCTGTGTCCCATATTGGTTACATACACCTTTGTCCTGTAACCCCCCTACTTCTACCTCGGGTGAGACTTCGCCTGCTTTGCAGGTGTTGCCGAAAGGGCCAGTAGTTAGGGTTTTTTTGGTGCATTCTTGAAGCGTTAAACGTTGGGTCTGCCCCTGTGCCAACAATCCTCGTCATATTTAGCAGTTTATTTTCCCTTTCTCTTTTTTATTGTCTCTATGTGGATAACACTATCATCTTGTAAAGGGCTCTGCACCTTAGATTGAGGAGTAGGAGATACATTTAACTGCAAATGTGGAGACACAATGAATTTATCCCAAGCTATGTTTCTCTTATTCAACTCCTCCATCACAAGCATCCTAATCAATCATGAGAGGTAAACACGTGTCTCCACAACCTTGGACTTGTCTTGGACCCTATCAACCATTTTCCCCATACTCCTAAACAAATAGAAAGGGATGTTCATAAGATATTTTCCTATGATGTGTAGCAAAAGTCTAATGTGATATTGGTAAATCATATTGAATATTCTTTGGATCACCTTTAACATATTTTCAAATACCTCAACCAAGTGGCTCCTAGGCACTCCCTTTGATAGGTTATCTCCCTAACACTCTGGTTTCAAGAACTATTTTGAGAAGGCTACATTAAGAGTCATGGATTTAAACCATCTTTCACCAGTGTTGGGTATCTCATTGGTTGTTGCAATGGTGGCTTCAGATACCTCTAGTTCAAGGGTTACCACCTTGGCTTTAGTGCCATAAAAATTTAAGGAAAACTCTTTGGCTACCTCAGGGTATCCCCTCTGCATATTCTAACAGAAATTTAAACATCCAACCCTCTAGAAGACCTCTATAATCAGAGGTTCAACATAAAACAAGTTCATATCATAAGTTATCTCCCTGACACTCTGGTTTCAGGAACTATTTTGAGAAGGTTGCATTAAGAGTCATGGATTTAAACCATCTTTCACCAGTGTTGGGCATCTCAGTGGTTTCTGCAATGGTGGCTTCATATACCTCCAGTTTAAGGGTTCCCACCTTATTTTTAGTGCCATCAAAATTTAAGGAAAACTCTTTGGCTACCTCAAGTTATCCCCTCTGCATATTCTGACAGAAATTTAAACATCCAACCCTCTAGAAGACCTCTATAATCAGAGGTTCAACATCAAACAAGTGCATATCATAAGTCTCGGTCCTAACTACACTCCTACCCTTGTGAGCCTTCTTCTACCATGGTGTATCCATTTTCTATTTTCAAAGGGGAAACAATACAAAAAACTGAGAGATAGGATAGGCCAAACAAAGAGAAAAGGTCTTAGGGTTTGGAATGATGGTCTTTTTCAAAACTGGCTTCTTTTAAGACTTCATAGTTTCCCTTATGTTTGACTTTTGAACTAATGAAAGGGAAATATGATGGTTAAGAAATGTAAAACTACCCTTAAGGAAAATGGATATGCAAGGAGGAAACATATGCCGCGGTTTTAATATAATAATTCACCATCATGCAAGGTTATCACAACTTTAATAAACAAGGCTCTTTAAAATTTCAACATAGATAGACTTTAGACTTGGAAAAAAAATTTGAAAATCTAAAGGAAATGAGCAGATGCAAGGTATATGATCATAGGATAATGATGTTGAATTGTATGCTAAGGTTCACAGCGTTGGAACAAGGTATCCATAACACAATTCATATCATATTTCATAGTATAGTAGCAAGGGCCAAGAATGAGAAAGGCACAATGGCTTTGACAAAAATATCAGCTCAATTGCAGTAGAAGGGGACGAGAATACTGCAGATAGGCTGAGAATTTGGTGATAGAAAAAGTAAAGGGGTAGGTTGGTAATGTAGATCCTTAATTTGTAGCACCCAGGAAGAGAAAGATAAGCACGTCCTTAATTTGATCTTCAACAGAGCTCATAAAACTCAAGGAGTAACTAGACACCATGGCTTGACAATAGATATGTTTCAGAGTGTCTGGAACCACCTGCAACAACTCTAACCTTCAATTCCCCTCTGCCAACCAATCTGTAGAAAATTCTGCAGCACCTGTCTGAACTTAGGAGTTTATGTAGCGCCAAACTAGGAGAAAATTTCAAATCTTTGAGAAAACAGTTAGACAGCCTTAAATGAGTAAATCTCAAATTATTTCCTTTAAATCATGGATGTTGAAATCAATGAGATTGGATGACACAAACCTCATAAGTGAAATAATGGTAATGAGTGAGGATGTACTCAAGATGCACTATGAAATGCCATGATGAGTTGGAATCGTACTAAAACAAATTGATTTGACCTTTTAATGGGTAGAGGGACATAATGGAGGGGTTTAAGCACATAGTGGAGGTAGTGACATGCCATATTAGTGGTGACATAAGGGTGATGGTGATGGTTGTCTAATTGTGTGATGAGATGAAGGTATAAACCAAAGGAATGAACAAAAGGTATAAACCAAAGAAATGGGCCAACATTCAACCTTACATTTATTTTGTGCTAAGACCTAAGAAAACCATAAGGATAAAATAAAAAGTTAAGATTAAACAAGATTAAGAATAAAATTAAAAACTAAGGATTAATTTGACCCATAACAACTTCATGTGACCCTTAACAACTTCATGTGATTACATTGACTCCATGGGGGATGGCATGCTCCCTATGAGCTGGCAAGAACAAGCATCTTCAATGTCTTATCCTAGGGATATGGAGTCATTTATTCAAACAAAAAGAAAAACAAAAAGTGATATTTACAATGGATGGGACAACCACTCATGGCTCAAAAAAAATACTTCTTTAGAAATTTCCCATTAGCATGGCCACAAAAAACTTCATAATCCTCCAAGTTCTACAATTTATAAGTATTATTTTGAAAAACCTCAGAAATATTGAAAGGACCAATCCACAAGACTTCAAATTTACCATTTTTTCCTTTGTCTTGCTTGGGTGCATCCCACTTAAGCACTAGATCTCCCAAATTGAAAATTATTTTCTTACCTTCTTGTCAAAGGATTTATTGATCTTCTGCTGATGGTTTTGTGCTTTATCAAGGAGTTTCTCCCTAGTCTGTTGTACTTATAATAGTTTTTGTATCCTTCTGACCATATCATCAAGTTCTCCTTGTTGATCGTGAAGGAACTTTGCCACAGGAAAGGAAAGATAAGTAGGAAAAATAACTTCAATCCCATATACAATATGAAAGGGGTAAATACCAAGTGATCTCTTTGTAGTGACACTATCATCCCATAAGGAAAATTTTAGCTTTGAGTCCCATGCTTTCTTGTTGTCCTCCGGTAACTTCTTGATGATCTTTAAAAGGATCTTGTTAGAAGACTCTGCTAAACCATTTCCTTGGGGGTAATAAGGAGTATAATGGACTAATGAAATCCCATGCTTCTCACAAAACTTGACCAATGGTTCAACTTTGAAAGAGGGAGCATTGTTAGTAACAATATTGCTTGGACAACCAAATCTTGACATAATATCCTCAAGAAAAATAATGATTACCTTGTGGGAGGTAGTCCTTGTAGGAATGGATTCTATACACTTGGTGAAATAGTCAGTTGCAATCAAGATCCATTGGTTTTGACCACTTGATGTTGGATGAATTTCCCCAATGAATTCAATTCCCCGCTATTGAAAGGGGCCATAAACCACACATGCTTCAGAGGAAAAGATTTGAGTTGTTGATTTCCTAAAAACTTCCGACATTTGTCACAATCTCTAATATTTTCACAAACATCAGTAAAAATGCTAGGCCAAAAATACCCATCTTTGAGTATCTTATATGTTGTGGTTCTCCAAAAGTAATGACGCCACACAAGCTTTCATGAAAAACAATCATTGCCTTTTGAGCCTCCTATGGATCTAGACATCTCAAGAGAACCCCTAGAGGATCTTTCCAATACAATATGTGATGAATGAGACAATATATTATTGCCTTTAGCTTCAAAGCTCTTACCTTTTTCTTCTCTAAATCATCAGTAGTCTGCAACTTTTGCAGAAAATAAATGTTGTCTTTGTACCAAGTGCATTCTACCAAGTTGGGACTGATATGAGATCTTTTGACAGAAATATTAGCTTGCTGATTTTTTGAGTTTAGGTTCATGAAATTAACCCCCAGTGAGTTGCAATTTGATTCAGCCAACAATCTAGCTAAAGCTTGGCCTTTCACCAAATTTGTAGGCTTCATTTCAAGCTCAAATTCCAAAATTTTGGCAATCCATTTTCTTCTCTTTCCATCTATGTTAGGATGCATACATATTTATTTCACAGAGGCTGATGGGACATAAGCATTAATATTTGAATGCAGAATGTATACTCTCAAGGCTTTGAGTGATTTAACCAAATCATAAGCCTGCTTTTCCATAATATCATACCTCATCTCTGCATCCCTCAATGCCCTGCTGAAAAAGGAAATAGGTTGTTCTAACCCCTCCGTGTTTTTATGAAGAAGGACAACAGGAAATGTGTCATATGAGGCAAAAGAGAATATCAAAAATTGCTTGGAATAATCAGGGCTGATGAGAATAGGTGCTTCAATCAATGCTTGTTTTATTTGGTCAAAAGAATCCTGAGCTTCAACAATCCATTTCACCTCATTCCCCTTTCTAAGCATAGATGTGATGTACTTAACCAATTCAACAAAGTTAGAGATGAATCTTCTCATAAAATTGATTTTAGCCAAGAAAGATTGGGCTTCCTTCTTAGATCTAGGAAGAGAAAGAGTTTGGATGGCCTCTACTCTACTTTGATCAATCCTCACCCCTTCTGCTGATACTATATGTCCCAATAACTTTCCCTCTTTCATAACAAGCAAAGACTTTTTAGGATTGTGAGAGATTCCAACTTTCTACATTTCAAGAAGACCTTTATCAAATGATGATAATGTTCCTTATCATATCTTGAAATTTTTTTAATGTCATCCAGATAGATGACCAAAAATTTGTCCTTCTCCCCAATACAGGAAATATCCATTGCTCACTGAAAGGTTCCTCCTGTATTCATTAGTCCAAAGGGCATTTTAGCATACATGAATGTGCCCCAAGGAGTAGTGAAGGTTGTATTCTCTCTATATTCAGGTAGGACAGAGATCTGACTGTATCCTGAGAAGCCATCAATCATAGACATCCTTGATGAGCCAGTCACCCTCTACAAAATATGCTCCATCTTTGGCAAGGGGTAATTATCTTTCTTGGAACTTCTATTCAAATTTCTGAAATCAACACAAAGTCTGATTTCACATTCTTCTTCTTCACAGGGACCAATTTTTCCACCCACTCAGCGTACCTTAAATATATGATGATCTTGGCATCAAACATCTTCTTAACTTCCTTTTCCATAATAGGCAACAACATGGGATTTATCTGTCTAAGTTTTTGCCTAAATGGCTTAGTCTCCTCTTTCAAAGGGATATTATATTCATTGATGCTTGTTTCATAAGTTTGTAGATCTTAATATTTCCAAGAAAATACATCATAAAAATACTTTAAAATCTTAACATACTCGTCCCTTTGTGCTTTTGATAAACTTCTAGACAATTTCACATACTTTGGATTTTTCTCTATACCTAAATTGCATTATGTCACATCAACTTCTTCACTTGAACCTTTAACCTTCACAACAACATCATTTATGTCAAATAATCTCTCGAAAGTAACTAATCCTTTTGGAATATGGTTATTGGGAGATTGAATTATCTTGTGGTATGCAATTTTATTGAGGAAAATATCAGGATGAGGGCTTTTAGTATCATCATGATCTTGATCAATATGAAGAGAAGAAAACTCTTCCATAGTTTCCAGAAATATTTTGATCTCAATATCATCCTCAAATACCTTCCAATGTTTGACATTTTCATGTATAGAGGGTCTATACTTCACTTCCACATCATATTTGAGCTTGGGGGGTAAAAGAATTTTAAAATTACCTGTAGAAATAGCCAAAGAATATGCCATAGTATTTTCTTCTCTTGGAACAAAATAGATATTAAAGGCTGAGAATAAATTATCAACAAGATCCCAAAATTCATTTATGTATGTCGTTAACCTGGTGTGTTTATCTTGATACATATTTTTAACTTGATGTACAATTAGTTCGACATATCCAAACACAACCAACTCTTAAATCTTCATATCTTTAGCAGCCCTCAAACCCAAAACAAGAGCCTCGTATTCTTCTACATTATTTGTAGTTTCAAATTCAAGTTTATAATAAAAAGATATGATCTCTTGATTTGGGGAAATAAATACCACTCCAGCACCAACACCTTCTTTGGAAGAGGCTCCATCAAAAAACATCTTCCACGTAGGGGTATATTGAGGAGGAATCTCACAAGTGTTAATAGGTTGTTTTCTGATTTCAATAGGTGATTGAGGAGCATCAGTGAGATGTAAAATATTGGATCCTAAATCATTATCAACTACAAAAATGGGGTGGTTTTTAGGATTAGCTTCATCACTGATGATGTAAACTAGTTGTGCTTCCCTATAAAGTCTTTTGTGTTCTCCTCCAAATAAATGAATGGTGGCATATGAAAGATCCATCTGCAAAGTTCCCCCTAGTCTTTTGATCCAAGATCTTGACAAGAACATACCAAACTTAAGGGGGACATCAGCCACCACAATATCCATGACTACACTCTTCATGGGCAATTGAAACAAGGTAACAACCAAGTCTTTGATTACCCCAAGGCACTTCACTTTTTTAGAATCAAATGAGTATAGGTCATGATAAGTTTTTTTAATTTCCTGACCAAGCTCATCCATGAAATTTTTGGGCATAAGGTTATGAGATGCACTTGAGTCCATCAAGAAGTTGTGAAAAAAAATATCATGAATATTCAAAGATGTGTAGAAAGGAGGAGAAGATTCATCCCTATATTCTACCAAAGGTCCCAATATGACTGTTGGTTTTGCATCTTGAAGGTTCACTAAGTCTGTGGAATCAGAGGAATATTTGGGTTGCAACATCTTGGAAAGATATTTTTTTAACTCTTCATTTTTAAGTAATTCTAATCAGGGTACTGGTATTTTTATCTTTTGAATTTCATTCTCAAAGTTGAAGGAAGAGGGAGATTTTGGAATATCCTTAATTTCTAGGACAAGGGTCTTAATTATCGCTTGAAGGTTTTGTTCCTCTTTTTCTTTTCTCCTAGAAACCATAGCCTTAGCAAAATTTTCTATTTTATTGGGATGATCTGATGTGTTAGGATTACCCTCCTTTTTTGACCTTAGGTTATATTTATTTGTATTTTCATTGGATTTCCCCCCTTCACTCAATTCATTCAATTGGTTCTGCATAAGATAATCTTGATATGCAGACTGATTTAAATGAGGGGATGGAGGGATATCACCCAGACAATGAATTTCTCTATCAGTTTCTTCATCCTCTCCTACTTTGTCATCAAACATGTTATTTTGGAGAGAGGCTTGGACTTTTTGATCATCCCTATCCTTATTTCTTTGATCTCTTTAAAGGACCTAAGGGGTATTGTTTGGTCTCCTGAAATTTCCTCTATTATCATCATTCTGTGTGTTTCTATAATTTTGGTTTCCTTCAAGTTTCATCTGTTCCATTTCAGTAGAAAGTGATTTTACCAATTTTGTTAGTTCATCAACTTGAGGATGGACAACAAAGGAATCAAATGTTGAATCTTCATCCCTACTTTTTCTCCTATCTCTATCAGATTTTCCCCTAAGCTTCTTAGTTGCCAATATGTTATATTCTACCTCCAAGGTTGCATCTTGCATATGAGATGGAGAGGTAGATCTTGTTTCTCTCAATAGGAGGAAAAAACCAGGGTCAAAAGAACTGACATAGGTGATATTGGCAAAAGTTTCTGTGGGATTGATTTCTGTGAGGATTTTGTTGTACATTTTATTAAATATTTTTGAAAATTCTGAAACAAATTCCCATTATTTCCTCTTGAGTGACCCAAAATCTGTAATATAATATAGGAAATATTTCTTATCTCCCCAATGCCTCAGAAAAACATCATCCAGAGCTTCAATTCCAACAATAGATCTAGGAGTTAAACCCCTAAACCATTTCCTACCCTCACCATCAAGGCTTTGAACAAAAACTCTCATACACACATCTTCATTCTCAATATTAAGATTGTCAGCATAACTATAACAGGCTGCAAGGTGTTCTTCTACAGTTATGTCATCTTCCCCTGTAAACTTGGGAATGTATTTAAGGTATTCTCTAACTGGGAGAGTGTTCATAGTATGAGGAAACACAAGTGGGGCATACCTAGCAACTACTATGGTATCCATCCTATTTCTAGGAATGTTAGCACATGCCATTGGATTATAAACTCTAGGAGAACAAGGTGGAGATGGAGTCTTGACTGGTATAGTTGCAGTCTTGATTATGTGTAGCTTAGGAGGAGGAATATAGGATGGAGAGATTTCAGTTTTCACAAGGAGAGGCTGAGTCTTGGAGGAAGATGGTGTAGATTCCGAAGAATCTTAGGTTTCTTCCTCTTTAGTCACGACAATTTTAATATAAGGAGAAGAAGGAGAACTCAAGGTAGGAAAATCTTCTAAGCTCTCAAGTTTAAACCAGATTACAACATCAGGAGAGGAAATAACTTCAAAACTTTCTTCTTTCAATTTGGGAGAAAAAGAAGAGTATTCTACTAGGAAATCTTCAAGATCCAAATTTCTAGAAATTTCAACAGAGGGTAAAAGAGGAGTACTAGATATAGCTACTAGTGTTTTAAAAGTGGAATCAGGAAAATGACCAAAAGTACCTGGTACAACAATTGAAAATCCTTCTTGAGAAGTGTTTCCCTTATTGATAATATTCTCTAGGTCAGCTTCAGGTGTAGCTAGAGGTAGATGTGGAGTATACCTCGTGTGTCTTCCTTTAGGAGCCACAACAAAAATAGTGGAGTCGCCAAGTGCAATATACAGTATTCAATGTACTAATTTCTAATGCACCTTCAGAATCAATATTGCTTTGTCATTCAATCCTAAGAAAATGTTTTCAATTCATTCCCCAACAATGACGCCAAGAATGTTAGCATTGAGAGTCACCCTCAGACTGCTAGAGGATAATCCCAATACCCATCAAATAGGTTTGTAATGGTAAATTTATGATGGAGTGTCAAATGGATAAAACTCAACACATCAATGCTCAAACAAATAAATTTCTAGGCAATAATGCATAAGCAAATGAGGTCTTGGTTAACTTCAGTCAGTGATGTAAAGATAAGTGTGGGTAGATAGAAGACTTTAATGAGAAGGATGAATTATTCTACAACTAGCATCATGCCTTACTAGCAGACAAATGAGGAAAAAACTCAGACACAAGAACTTCTTTAATCCAAGATTTAAAACACTGATAACAATTACAACAACATCACAATCAAACATGCATTATAACACAACTATAATATCTCAATTGAATAATTCAGTGATGATAAAATCATAGTGATAAAGAAGTAATATGATAGAAAATAAAGTCGACTTCTATTAGGCAAAATATGTCAGATCTCATACATAAAAACCAGAGTATGGCTATGTTACATCAAAAAATTACATCAGGGAGTCTATGCTCAACCATTTGAACCTAAAAATGTCCTTCTAATGTTGCATTTATAGTCTAAACAATGAGTGAAAACATACAATTCGATATGGATCCTCTAACATATTATTCTCCCTCTTAAAACTAAATATCCGACATATGTACAAGTGGAAAAAACAAATTTCTAAAAAAAAGGAAAATGTTGGCAACAACTCTAACACCATAATATTTTCATAGTGGGGTGTTCCTTGAATTCATATCCTTCATTTCCATGTGTCCACTAGCTCCAACTAACCTCAAATCATTTGTGCTAAGATCCACTAGCCACCTGGTAACCGTTGATTCCCTCAAAATCCATCAAAAGAGAAATTGGCAGCAAATCTAGAAGTGTTGACTGTATCAACAAGTTCGTAGAGGATTTCACAGTGAATTCCGTAGCGCCCGCATGTTTAGACTATTTCGCAATAGATTTCATAGCGAGGTTTCATTTTATGTCTGTCTAGGTCATTTCATAATGGATTTCACAACGATTGTTCATCTTCTGTATGGTGTGGATCATTTTGTAGCTCATTCTTTAGCAAACTTGCAACTTTGTCTATGTAGATCATTTCACAGTGCTAGGTGCTACGAAATGTCCTTTAGTTGTTTTTGTTGTGCAGTTTGATTCAAAAATACCCAAAAAACTTAGAAAAAAGGTGTATAATCCTATAGATTCCTCCTAAGCAGGTATAATCATGATACTTCCCACAAAAAATTCAAAATGAAAGGATGATCATCTTCAAAATTGAGGGTCTTTCAGCCACTCCATTTCACCTCCTTAGTTCGGTGCTTCTTCTGGTTGCAGCTTGAGCTAACACATTGAGATTTATTTTAGCTAACTCATATTTGAAGGGCTATAAATCCATCTTGAGCTTTCTAATCTGAGATTGTAAATCTTTGTTTTGCATGTATAGATTTCTAAGATACTTATGAAGGGGCAGGAATCTGTTTGCTGTAAACGTAGCTAGATCAATGGTTTCCTTATACATATCCATAAGATCCTTCAATTTTTTCCTCTCAGCTAACCCTTCTTCGTGCAAGCGAGAAACCTCCTTTTCGGCATATTTGAGTTGTCTGATCAATATTTTGAAGGTAGGGTTATCGGGGGGAGTAGTTATGTCTATGACTTCAATGTTTTTTTTAGTAGTCTCAATTTTATCCTTATCCTTCCTCTTGACGGGAGCTTCTATTATGACCTCTCGTTCAACAATTTTCTTCTTGGTTGATGACCTAGTGAAGGGCCTCCTAGATCTAGTATCAACTGTAGAAATAGGTGAGGGGAAGAGTAACTTTCTCCCTTTTTTTCCTCTGGTTTTAGCTGAGGGAATTTCTTCTAGTTCTAGAGCAGGTTGGGGTGAAAATTCCCTTCGTGGAGGGTGATGAGATCCTCCTTCTTCTTCTTCTTGTTCCTTAGGAGCCTCATCATATTTAGTAGTGTTCTTTCCCTTTCATGTTTTTCTTTTCTCTGTGTGGAAAACACTATCATCTTGCAAAGGGCTCTACACCTTAGATTAAGGAGTAGGAGCTACATTTAACTGCAGATGTGTAGAGGCAATGAACTTCTCCCAAGATATGTTTCTCTTCTTCATCTCCTCCATAAAAATCATCCTAATCAATCCTGAGTGGAAAACACTTGTTTCCACAACCTTGGACTTGGATTGGACCCTATCAACCATTTTTCCCATACTCCTAAACAAATAGAAAGGGATGTTCATAAGATCTTTGCCTGTGAAGTGCAACAAAATTTTAATGTGATATTGATAAATCATATTGAATCTTCCCTCACACGTAAAATATCTTTATATCACCTTTAACATATTGTCAAATCCCTCAACCAAGTGGGTCCTAGGCACTCCCTTTGATAGGTTATCTCCCTGACACTATGGTTTGAGGAATTCTTTTGAGAAGGTTTCATTAAGAGTCATGGATTTAAACTGTCTTTCACCAGTGTTGGGTATCTTGGTGTCTACTGCAATGGTGGCTTCATATACCTCCAGTTCAAGGGTTCACACCTTGGTTTTAGTGCCATCAAAATTTAAGGAAAGAACTATGGCTACCTCAGGGTGTCCCCACTGCATATTCTAACAGAAATTTAAACATACAACCTCTAGAAGACCTCTCTAATCAAAGGTTGAACATCAAACAAGTGCATATCATAAGGCTCGATCCTGACTACACTCCCACCATTGTGAGCCTTCTTCTGATGTGGTGTACCCATTTGCTATTTTAGGAGGGGAAATAATACAAAAAACTGAGAGATGTGATAGGCCAAACAAAGAACAAAGGTCTTAGGGTTTGGAATTGTGGTCTTTTTCAAAACTGGCTTCTTTTAAGACTTCAAAGTTTCCCTTCTATTTGACTTCTGAGCTAATGAAAGGGAAATCTGATGGTTAATAACTGTAAAAACACCCTTCATGAAAATGGATATGCAAGGAGGAAACAACTTCCACGGTTTTAAACTAATAATTCACCATCATGCAAGGTTTTCACAACTTTAATCAACAAGGATATTTAAAATTTCATCATAGACAGACTTTAGAATTGGAAAAACAATTGAAAATCTAAAGGAAATGAGTTGATGTAGGGTATCTGATCATAGGATAACGATGATGAATTTTATGCACAGGATCGCAGCGCTGGAACATGGGATTTGTAGCATAATTCATAGTAGATTTCGCAGTATAGCAACAAGGGACAAGAAAGATAAACGCACAATGGCTTTGACAAAAATATCAGCTCAATTGTAGTAGAAGGGATTGAAAATATTGTACATAGGATGAGAATGTGAAGTTTCTAAGTACATGCATGGCTCCATCCGAGATGACGGTAGTGTAGAAGAAGCAACTGGTAGTGAGAGCAACAAACTATCAGTTGATTGCAGGGAATTTATACAAGTTGGGTGCATATGGAATACTAAGACAGGTGCAGATGGAATATTGAGACATTGTTTGTTGGAACACAAAAGACTGATGATACTTGAAGAAGTGCATGATGGAATTGCAAGAGGACATTATGTAGGGAGAGAAACAGCAAAAAATATTTTGTGCACAGGGATTTGGTGGCCTACACTTCACAAATATGCGAAGGAGTACTATTAGTCATGTGATGTATGCCAACGAGTGGGAAATCCATCTAGGAAGGACAACATTTCTTTGAATCCACAGGTTACGTTGAAATCATTTGAGAAATGGGTCATAGACTTTGTGGAGTGAATCAACCCACAAGAAAGAACATCAGGGTCAAGGTACATCATCACTACGACGAAGTATTTAACAAGGTGGGGGCAGAATTATCCCCAGTTACATATTGCACCATGGAGACTGTTGTGAGGTTTTTGTTTGAGAATGTAGTCAAAAGGTTTGGATTTCCATGCATATTACTCAGTGATCAAGGTACACACTTTCTGATAAAAGAAATTATAACATTGACTGAGGATTTCCAAATTCATCATCAAAAGAGTACCCCATATCACCCTCGGGCTAATGGAACAATGGAATCTTTTAATAATATCTTGGAGAATTCCTTGACAAATATTTGCAATGTAGGGAGAGACGATTGGGACTTAAAAGTTCCAACAGTATTATGGGCTTACAAGATGACAAGTAAGAAGCTGACAGGACAGACACCTTTCAAGTTAGTCTATGGGAAGGAAGTAGTAATGCCTATGGATTTCATTCCACCTAGCCTACGCACTACAACAATCATTGAGCTATCAGACACTAACTCAATAAAGGAGAGATTGGCACAGTTAGTACAACTTGAGGAAGATCATTTTGTCATAGGTTTCCATCAGTAGGTTCAGAAAGAAAGGGAGAATGCTTAGCATTATCGACACATTAAACAAAAGAAGTTCGAAGTAGGATATCTGGTACTACTCTATGACAACAAGTTTACCTATCATCCAGGAAAGTTTAGAGTGTACTAGTTAAGACCCTATGTGATTCAATAGGTACTAGAGACAGGTGTTGCATGGTTGGAAACCTTGAATGGAGAATTTGTTTAAGGAATGGTGAATGGAAGTTGGCTAATACTCTATAGAGAGGGTCGACATTCTGCATAGTAATCTGAGTTGCGCAAGAATACATGTATTATAGTATATGTACCATAGTAGCAAGAAAAACATGGAAAAACAACTAAAAGGTAGAAAAAGGAAGAAAATCAAATAAAAGGTAGATATAGTAAAAATAAAAAGAGTGTTTGAGTACCAAGGTGTAAGAAATTGTGCAAAAGGAATGGTCATCAAACATTAGAATAACACTGCAAAAACTTAAGAGATAACACACAAACGAGACAAAATGTGAAGTACACAAATGAAACAACAAAGAACCAGTGTGCAGTTTGGAAATGAAAATACCATTAAAAGCATTAAAGAATGGAAACGATGGTTATGAAGCAAGAGTGATAGGTCATAAAATCATTGTATAAGTCTTAAATGATAAAATCCGTCAGAAATCACGAAAGATCGACAATACGAGGGAAAAATTACATGAAGGATTTGGTAATAAAGGAGTATTTAGTTAACAACTCATCAACCACAGTGGAAGATTGGAAAATGAAGTCAAGGAAGGATGAGACAGTTACATTTCGAACGAAGACATAAGAATCTGTTCAGAAATTATACAAGGAAGTACCCGAAGGCCCCATAGTAGTAGAGGATACCATGGAAGAACAAGTGCAAACGATCACTGAAGTCATTAAGGGATTCCAATAAAAAATATAATATCTAAAATTACGGATCATTCCAGGAACACCACCAAGAGTGCACAAAGTAGGGAAAGAATGGAAACGACAACATTTGCAAACATTAAGAAGATAGAGGAAGAATGCACAAAACTTTGTGAGGAGAATGCACAGGTGTGGACATAATTGATCGAAGACCCAGAGATGAAGTTCATAGAGTCCAAGCTAATAGAAGAGAAAGAATAGGTGCACCAGGTAGCAGAAAGAGTGGCTACACTTCCACCAATGGAGTGTATGTCATCCATTTTGGCTCAGCAGCAGGAACATGTAGAAGTCAAGATAATTAGGGATGAGAAAAATATCCTTCAACAGATACTGGGACCACTGCAGGAAGAATCAATGAGGGTAATTAGAGAATCAAACATGGTGCAAGGTAAGGTCAAGCATGAAGCAATTGAAGTAGAGGAAAAACTTACAAACTTGACCATGCAAGGGGTAGAGGAGATAGAAACAACAAAGGCCACAATCATCAAAGAGGTGGAGGCAGCAAAGGCTTCCTATTAAAACTTCATGTCGACATGGAAGAATAGGAAAAAGGCCTGAGTGGCTTGGGATGAGATGCGGGTGAGTGTTGGGGGCTTGTTGGACAGGCATCTTTGGAAACAATTTTCAAGTTTTGATACAGTTTTTGGGGAAAATCCTAAGTATATAAAAAGTGCGCGGAAGAAGATGGAAAGCTAGGTAGCATGCAACTAAGGTGCATCCAGAAGGACAATGCACATAAGGAGGAAAGGTTTCAGAAGGAAGATGGTGTGCAGACATAAGAATAAAGACGATAGAGGATAAAGCAAGAGAAGAAAGAAGAAGAAAGAATGACAAAAGGATGACATCTTGACATTCCAGAAATAAAAGAACAGTAGAAAAGAAGCATGCAGATTGAAAAGAAGAAGAAATTAGCCAAACATCCAGTTAATTGAGATGGCAATGCAATGTAATAGGTTTTTGGGAGGAACTAATTAGTGTTTTAAGCCCTAGATTTTGATATATAAATATGTAACGGGTTGGGAGATTAGGGGTTATGTTTCATGTTAAGTTCTAGTCTATGAGATGTATTGAGGATTTCCATTGTATGATTAAGTTCCAAAGTTCTTGAATGTAGCAGTATGTGGATGATAAGAATGAATAAATGAATGGTAAAGAGATGTTATTGAATATTGTGTTGTTTTCCTTTTCTATGTATGCTTATGAATTCTAGTTGTATGCATCGTAGAATAGATGTCTTATAGTTAAATATGGTGCAATGTCCATAAATATTACAACAATAAAGTATATATGAAAATGGAATATGCCGACAATATGAATTTGAATCATAAGTAATTTAAAATTGAATAAAATAGAGTTATGCACACAGACGTAATAAGAAATAATGAACCAAGTGTTTGACTCTCATTCCCTTACTACTTGAGAATCCTGGTTCTCACAGTCCCAATAGATACCTCGGGTGAGACTTCACCTGCACAAGCAGGTGATGCCAAAAGGGTCCGTGTCTTGTGGGTTTTGTTAGTAATAGATTAACTAGCCCTTTGAATGGAAATCTTGCAAGATACAAAACCTCACTTGGGTGATTAGGAAAATTTTCCTGGTTGTTGGGGAAATTTCTTGCATAGTCCTATGAATCCATTAATGCATGATTTCACCTTCTTTTGAATGTAAATTTTACAGGATGAAAGATCTGCAATTGGGTTTTGGAGTGGAAGTACTCTTAACCAGTTTTAGAGAGGATGAGTGTCCAAAGGTATCAAACCTAACACTAGTAACTAAGTCTAGAGTTTTGGAATGAGCCTCTAACTCTGATAAAAAAACATATTTAGACCAGGCAGATCAAAAACCATTGATTCGTGGAAAGGAAGAGGTCCTAGCCGTTGGTCAGAGATATGGGTCTTGGAGGAATCCTATCGGAAGGTAAGGATATCAAACAAGTCCAATTGCGAAGTCACAATGGAACCTCGATGGGAGGAACCCAAGCGATTGTGGGTCGTTGATATATCGAAGGGTAGTTCGATCAGATCTGGTCCATTGAAGTTTGTATACTCCACCATAAGCCTATCGAAAAGTGGACAGTTGGAAGGCCTAGAAGAGAGTCTAGGAGAGATTTTTTATGGAAGAATCTCAATGCCAAGAGCATGAGGACTAGAGAACTGTAAATCTATCAGAAGGGATGTCGATGGATTTGCATTCGTTGGATCATAAATGATCCATTCTGAGGAGGAATACTTAATATGTCAATTAACTATCAAGTTGTTATAGGAGTCTGAGCAAAACCTAACCATTAGTTGGGACGAACTAAGGACCATCATATCCATGAGAGAGAACAGATAGGGAAGCCTTTTGATCACTCAGAATGGGAGAATTATGATGGTGGAGGACCCTGAGTGGTTAATAGTAATTGACCTATGTAATAGGTGTTGCAATATAACCCTAGTCATGGATTTTTTAAGAACCCCACCTGCTCACATGATTAATGGTTAATGAAAGTGACCTTAGTTGTCACATAGTTTGTGGAACCGATTTAATTCGGGTCATGGATTTATTTAATTCGGGACCATTGGATCTGTCGAAAACAGGTCCAGCAAAAGAGTTTGATTGGGATGAAATTGTGCGTGGGGTTAATTGATTTCCTAATGGGTAGTGGACCCGATTCCTTGTCAATTGTCGATATGGTTGCACGGAAGGAATCTTGGCCATCTGATTGGGAAGGTTTGGTCCCTAGTTTGCATGGTGAATTTCCAAGGTAGATCTGTCGAATTTGGGTGTTGAATGAGTACTTTCAATGTAGTTGAGTGTTGTGATGAGAGAAGTTATCATGTATGTTCTGATGAATACAGGATTTTAATGTGCAAAACAAATTTCTAAGACAAAGAGGAAGATGAAATCAGACATCCCACCATCCTAAGAAGGTTTAAGGGGTCGGTTGTGTTACATGAACCTAAAGGAAAACATACTAAATTTCAACATATGTGATTAGGACCATTTCTGGTTGAAAAAAATATTGTCCTTGGCACATACAGATTCCAAAACATGGAGGGAGAACTTGATAGCCCCCCTACCAATAACAACATTATGAAATGATATTTCAATTAGTTTCCCTTAATCCATCTAACTTGTGCATAATACATTTCCTTTTTCATTATTTTTTATTTTTATTTTTATGTAGTCCTATTTTAGTTTTTATTGTTATTTAATTTTCTTAATTCTAAAGTCATTGTTTTTTTTTCAAATAATTTTTCCCTGATAAATTGGCCTATGTTCTCACATGATCAACATCTATTCTTGGTTTAGCCTCATCAATTTCAAGTACATCTTGTTGAAGTTTAAGAAATTCATTATTTACATTTTAGCTATCACTAAAACCAAAGTTATCGGTCATTCTTTGTTCTTGTTGTCTAAAACATCTGAAAATGGAAGTGGAACTAAGAGGTTTCCAAGGTGTAACTCCTGAAAATCTAAAATTTTAGTTGTTATTAATTTGGTGGCTTACTGAAGAATTCCATTTTCTCACTATTTGCAAACTACCATTGTGTAATGTGACTAATAAGACATCCAAATTTAAAATATTTAAGGGGGATATTTTTATTACTCAAGCATGGCTAATACTTACCTAAAACTATATATCATCCCTTCTTGGTTGTAATGTCCCACTAAAGTTCCCCCACATTCCATTTACATAAGTAAATAAGTTGTATAATAATCAAAATAGTTAAGGATTGAGAAAGGAATTT
Organism: Picea sitchensis; assembly: GCA_010110895.2. Classification (NCBI taxonomy): domain Eukaryota; kingdom Viridiplantae; phylum Streptophyta; class Pinopsida; order Pinales; family Pinaceae; genus Picea; species Picea sitchensis. The sequence goes on from SNQJ01S0045511.1 coordinate 49,594, forward strand.
AACCCTTTCTCGAGGCATGCAAATATCTTCATCGGGACAATTGATGTTTGCTAGCAACGGAGAAAGGTCTAAGATGTCGAGGTGACCCCATTGAGGCCAATCATGGGTAGTGGAGAAACATTGTAGGGATGTGAAATAACCTATTTGTATGAATATTTTAATCCTATCTTAACCAAATTTGTGATTATAATTTCAACTTGAAGCAATGTATCTTGCTATAAGGAAATGAATATCATAAAAATATGTCATTTAGTGAGCTAATTGATTAGTACAATTTGAAAATCGGATTGAAAGTATACACATAAAAAATAATTAGGGATCCACACTTCAAGTTTGATTCATTTTTATTTAAGGATTAAAACCTTTGTTTTAGTTCATGGATGAATTATAAATGATAAAGATTCTTAGCTTCATCCAGTGTATCGCCATTTGCTAAATCCCCAACACCCCAATTTTTTTTTGAATTTGGGAACCCTCATTTTTTATTAATGGTTCGATTTACAATCATACTTTCATGAACTTCCATTTACATATGGACTCTTATATGTTCCATGATTACTTATGTTAATCATTGATTCCCATTTTGGGTGAAATTCTCTTGATAGATTGTTTTGTGATACTTTCATGAACTTCCATCTACATATGGACTCTTATATGTTCCATGATTACTTATGATAATCATTGATTCTCATTTTGGGTGAAATTATCTTGATAGATTCTTTTGTGTGACATGATACTTTTTCCAAATTCATATTTTGGATAAGTAAATCTAATATTTCAAATTATTCCAATACAGTGTTGGAGTGGTCTCAAATTTTGATATTCTTTCCTCCTTTGGTATTAGCATAAAGATTTCAAAGATTGACCTTTTAGTTTTCTCTATTGTTTGATCGAAGCTATTTTAGAATTAATCTTTTAAATTGTTCTACTTGACACAGGGAGAGGAAACAAAACAGAAAACACACAGGATATTTCTTCTTATTTATCAACTGCGGATACAAAATGTATTTATATGAATAGTTGGGGCAGTTGGACAGACAGTTCAACTATCGAGCAATTGAACAAACAATGAACTATTAAACTACTTTAATTAATATTACATAACTCTCGAGAACCTCAAAGGATTAGTTAACATTCCTCCCTTAATCTGAAGGGACATTTGTCATCCCAAGAATCATTCGAATTTTGTCAAATTTCTCTCGACCCAAAGCTTTAGTAAAGAGGTCCGCAATTTGATCTGAAGTGGAACAATGACCGAGATGAATGGTTTGGATCTAAACATGATGTTGAATCAAATGATATTTGGTGTTCATATGCTTGGTTCGATCATGAAATTTGGGATTCTTGGCCAATTGAATTGCAGAAGTGTTGTCAACAAGTAGAGGCATTGAAGTCATTTGTTTATCCTGCAAATATTCAAGTATTTTCCAAAGCCAAATCATTTCTTTTGTGGCTTGAGTTGCTGCAACATATCCGGCTTCAACTATAGAATCAACATGTACAGTTTGATTTTGTGATCTCCAAGTGATCATTGTTGATCCAAGAGACATCAAATAACCTAAAGTAGACAGTCCATGCTCTTTATCTCCATCAAAATCAAAATCTGAATAACCAATGAGATGGAAGTCTAAAACTTTAGAATATTTGATGCTATATGATTGAGCGCCTTTTAAATATTTTATCACTCATTTTGTTGCGTTCTAATGACCTTCATGGGGTTGATGCATAAACCTGGAAAGTATTACTACAACAAAGGTTATGTCAAGAAGAGTAGTAGTAAGATAAATTAAACTTACAACAAGATTCATGTACTTTGTTGTATCTTCAAATGCATTTCCTTCATTTGAAGTAAGTATTAGATTCTACTCCATTAGAGTGGAAACTGAATTACAATCCTGCATCCCAAATTCGCTCAATATCTCTCCAATATACTTTTTCTGAGAAATAAAATGTACTTTGGTTGTTGATCTACTTCAATTCCTAAATAATAATGAAGCAAGCCCAAAGCATCCATATCAAAAACCTTTTTTAGATCTTTCTTAATTGATACTATATAATCATCATTGTTTCATGTGATTAGTAGATCATCAACATATACGACTAGGTATACAAGTGATTTACCAACCTTCTTGACAAATAGAGTTGCATCATCTATATTGAAATGTTTGTAGTTTAATTTTAGAAGATGCTCAGTTAATTTTTCATACCAAGCACGTGATGCTTGCTTCAATCCATATAAAGATTTTACCAGTTTACATACCTTATGCTCTTGACCTTGGAAAATAAAACCTTAAGGATGAGTCATATATACATCTTATTTCAAGTCTCCATTCAAGAATGTAGTCTTAACATCCATATGATGAATTTTCCATCCTGTCTGAGCTACCAAAGAAAACAAAGTTTTAATAGTGCCCCATTTTGCAGTAGGAGCAAATTTTTTTGCGTAGTCAACACCTTCTTTCTGAGCATATCCTTTTGCCACAAGTATTTCTTTTTGTTTATCAAGAGAGCCATCTATTTTATATTTGTTCTTATATACCCACTTGCAGCTAATAGGTTCGATTCTAAATGGAGGGTCCACCACCTCCGAGTTCCATTTTTTATGAGAGCATCATACTCTATCTGCATTGCACTTTTCCATGCATCAATAGTTACTGCTTCTTGAAAGGAAGTAGGTTCATCAACATCAAAAAAATTTAATTCACAATCAAAATAACTATGGAAACTATTACCTGAGTTTGAAGTAACATCCATGAAAAACTCATCATATTTTCTTGGAAATGTCCTGGTCCTTGTTGATCTACATACTGATTGATGTGATGTTTCCTCAACTTCAAGATTTTTTTCTTCAAGAGATGATTCAAGGATAGGTTTTGATTCCCTATTATCATTCAAAATTTCTTCTCCCTCAATCTCTACATTATCTAATGGAGAACCAGAAGAAGAAGCTGATGTTGTTGAAGAAAATTTCAAAGATTGATCTAGAACATGAACCCCCCTTCAAGATTTGGAAGTTCATTATCCCATTCATGATATAATTTTTTAGAGTGAAATCGATCGAGTCGATCAAGTTGTTTGTCAACAATGATTTCATCTTTGTCAAACTCAAGAAACATAACATCTCTAGAAACAATAATTTTTTTGTTTGCTTCATCTTAAAGTCTATAAGCTTTTGAAGTATTAGGATATCCCAGAAAAATGCACTTTCTACTTCTTGCTCCAAATTTACTTCTCTGTTGTTCAAGAATCAAAGCATAACAGGTGGAACCAAAAACTATGAAATGCTTGACAATTGGAATATGGCCATGCCACATTTCATAAGGATTTTTATTTTGAAGTGAAATAGAAGGACTTCTATTCTTAATGTAAACAACACAAAGGACTTCCTCTCACCAAAACATTAATTTGGCATTCTTCAAAAATATCATTGATCTGATCATATTCAACAAAGTTCTATTCATTCATTCGGCCATGCCATTTTGTTGTGGATTAAAAGGAACAATGGTCTGATGTTTGATACCATTGTTCTGCAAATATTTTTCAAAATCTGAAGATGTATATTCACCACCATTATCAGTTCTAAAAGTTTCAATATTGATTTGAGTTTCATTTTTAATCCATAAATGAAAATTTATGAATGTATCAAAATCTTGAGATTTTTCTTTTAATAGATAAACCCAACACATCCTAGTATAGTCATCAATAAAATTCATGATATATTTATTGCCATTTGTGGATGGAATGGGAATGGGACCACATTAGTCTAAATGAATAAGACCAAGCTTTCTAGAAGCTCGAGACATAGAGTCATGAAAAGTTTGTTTATTGTGTTTTCTTAAAATACATGCATCGCATTGAGAAAGTTGTCTTGGAATTGTAGGAACCCTTTAATTCCTTTCTGCTTCATAAGTATGAGACTCTCAAAATTAATGTGACCAAATCGAGCATGCCATAACAAACTGGAAGACAAATTACCAATATGTTGAGCCAAATTTGTTGAATTCTGAACATTAATAGATGTACCATTTAGTTTTAAAAGATTGTCATCTTCCACTCTAGTCATGAAAATTATATTATCAGAATCTCTTCTAATCTCAACAATGCCATCAAACACATGAATTGAATGGCCTTGATTTCTTATATGGATAAGAGACATTAAATTTATTTTTAATTGTGGAAGATAAAGAACATCATGGAGTATATAATCAACATATCCTGGTAATTTAAGTCTTATTGAACCAATTATGGAAGGTTTTAACTGTGACTTATCAACAAAATAAACTACTCCATAAATTTGAGCACTGAATGTGTTAAAGAAATATTTTCTAAATTTCATATGGCATGTGGCTCAAATATGTAATAACCAAGTGTCATTCCAAGAAAAATAAGTACTAAAAACTTCTTCAATGCCAAGATTACAATGTGCGACAAAATAATGTGCAGATTCAAGAGGATTACCTTTCTCTGGTGGTTGCTTATGTTTATCTTGATTTTTCTCTTTCTTATCATGAATCTTCTCCCAAGGAGTTCTGCAAAAACTATTTGTATGACCCATTTTGCCACATCTATTGCATTGTATAGATTGCTTATCTTTGTTTTGGTGTTGTTGTTGAAAAGGTTGTCTGTAACCTCGATAATTTTTACCCCCCTTGCCTCTAAACTGCTTTCTACCACGACCTTTGCTGCTAGTACTGTGTCTAGTAGGATCATTACTGGACTTCTACCCTTCTTGTGCAAGACATAGAATTTCGACATTGGGAAGTGACTCCTTATTCCCAAAGGATTTTTCTCTTTCCACAATTTTCTCAACAAGTTTATCAAAGGTCAAGTTTTTCATTTTTTCACTAGGTTGAAGAGATTCAAGATAGTGTGAATAAGTGGGGTAAAGAGCTTTGATAAAAGCTATAAGTTGTAAATCAAGTTCTACACCAGTGGCCTTAATATCATGGTAAAGAGCTCTAATTTCATAGGCTAGCTTCATTGGATCATTATCTTTCATCTCTAAATTGAATAACTTCATTATTATTTGAATAATTTCAAGTTTAGAATGATATTCATAAACATGTCTAAGTTTCTTTAAGGCTTGAAACACAGTTTTACAAGAAATCATATGTCTACTTACCTCTTCACTCACTGAGGCAATGATCAAAGAATATGAATTTTTGTCCTTGCTCTTCCAGATAGCAAGTTCCTTGGCATCTATAGGCTCCTATGGCTCACTATTACGTGAGATATCATATGATCTATCATCTGAGTTCTCACCAGTATTTTCACAAATACCATCCCACAAATCATTAAAAATCAACGTATGCTTGATTTTTCTAAACCACTCCTGATAATTTACTTTCCTAGGAAACACAACTCCCACTATCGAGATTAATGAATGTTGATACTGAGAAAGGGGTTGTTATCACTGAAATTTCGTCCGCACAGGGCGACAAGAACTCCGCATCGTCAACACAGGACTGAAGTCATTTATGGCACAGGATTAATCCACAGCATGGCAAAAGGGTCAAAAAACTATACAAAATGACCAAAATTGAAGGGCGCTTTACAGAACCGGTGTGCGCGCGCATATGCGCGTAACAACAATGTACAATGCGCGCATGCGCGCACGATGTGCAATTGTTGGGCGAAAAACCCGCGCACCTGCTAAACGGCGCATTTATTGAAATTGGTCAGCCTCCCAACCACTAATGGATCAGCTCCCAAGTCGATTTGACACCAAATCCGAGCTTAATCCGCATGGAGGGCTGGTCAAAGACCTAATTGAGCCCTAAAGTGCCCATTTTCACACTCCAAAGAGGTCACATAAACACCCCATGCTAGGCTATAAAAAGCCATGAATAACCATCACTTTCTCAAGGAATTCTTTGTATTGTTATGCTGCTGAGATTGCTAAGGGCTCATTCTTTGGCAATACACATCACA